>CAUYPK010013319.1:0-83037 GCA_963574355.1 Loris lydekkerianus | reverse complement strand
CTATGAACCTAATTTATGGCTTTCACATGAAAGCTATAACCCAGTTATAACCTAAGAATAGGGGGAAGGGGGAAAGGGAGGGGAGGTAGGGAGGAGGTGAGCAGAGGGAGGGGGATTGGTGTGATTACACCTGCGGTGCATTAAAATGTCTTCTTGAAAGACACTTGAAATTGTTGCCTCTAGGGACAGAAAGTTACCACTGCATACCTCATCTCTAAGTTTTGTAACATGTATATGTATTACTTTCTTTTAAAGTACACATCTTATTTTTCAAAGCTTCATTCACTTCATGCCAGATCTCAATAAAGAAAATTATGTGTGACTTCTTAGCATAGGCTGGGACCAAAATAGGTAACAGACATCACAGAGGCCTATTCCAGTATATTCTACTATTTTGCCCAGGGGCAAAGAACAAACTTGACATCCATAAGAAGACTCAGAACTAAGTTGAAGATGAAAAATTATATTCTCATAATTAGAATTTTAAACTGAGTCTTTTTCAAGATTTATGTTGTTTTTATTATTAAACAGACAACACTCATTTCCCATATTACATACTATCTATTCATAAAATACTAAAGAAAGTATACCTAAGGTGGGAATGTGACTTGCTCTAATTTGTGGTTTTCTGTATCCAGAAAGAGTCATTCTCCTTGGGAGAAAAGGCTGGTTGACATAAATTCACTAAATTTCACTGCAGCCATTTGTGCTAAAATGACAAACTGACAAGACAAACTATCTACATGCTATAAAGTATTATTGCTTCCAGGCACAGAATTGTTATCAAAAGTTCAACTGTATTTTGTGGTTCCACAGCAACATATCAAAGCAGAAGGGAAGATAGCCTGAGCTCCTAACTTAAGCATAGGTAAAAGGCAGAAAGATAAACATGGAAAACACACAGAACGCTGTAAGTTACCAATAACACTAACAGAATTGCTCTTTTAAGTAGCCATTCCCAAATTATGCCACACTGACCAGAATTCTGATAGTCTCGGTGTGAAATGCGAGCCAAGACTTAGTGGAATTTTTAAATTCACTTCTGACCAATTCAACAAACACAGCTCCCTTCTCAAGAATTAGGTATGAACATTTACTGTGCCTCTGTGATTCTTTAACTACCACCAACACACTGAGGGCCCAAGCAATGCTAATCTGCTTCTTAAGGTCAGTTATGGCTAAAGGATCTCAAGTTTCTCAAATGTCCTAACGTGACGTGGTTAACTTCATATACCATATGTTCATTGTCAAGTAGGCTCAAAAACAGACCACATCTCTGCCTAAAGACCATTATATCCCCAAAGAGTTACTTACCATCATATGCAAGTCTCTGCAACACTCTGCAAGTCCAAAGCCATTCTCCTTTCCACCCCAGCTCTTGAAAACAGGAAAAGAAAGTGTTAAAACACAGTGCCATGTATATAAAATATTTAAGAGTGAGTGGCTGCTTGGAGCATAGCATTGAGAAGACATCCAATGTGAAAATTAAATAAGAGGAGTAAGAACTTAAGACTCAAGGCCAAGAGGGTCTGCCTAAGGAGGTTTCTTCAATGAAACCAATTTTACTGTTCTATGAGAATACTCCTAACAAGAACATAAGCAGCAAATGTCAGTCATTGCATTCTATACCCCTGCAGACATGCTTCCTGACAAGTCAGTCATGTCTCATTAGGTTTTGCCTGATTACTCTGCCTGCTTGCCTTCCTCATTAGGGTACAATCACATGCTTTCTACCTTCTTGCTTTTTGACATGAGTTGAATTACAATGCAGAAGATTCTGTCTTGTCCATTTATTACTATACTTTGGCAACAAAGTCTTTAGACTTTGGTTTTTAAACCCATCAAAAATCCCCTGAGGCAAAAAAGGGAATGGCTCAACTGGCTTCCAAATCAAAAACTCCAGCCATTATAATTTGCTTACTAATCAGCCTGCATTTTCCACAGCCTTTGCAGTAACAATCATTTTACCGTTAAGAACATTATAATATATACATGTTTTTTATATTTTTAAGTATAAAAATTTCCAAGCCATCCTAGCTACAACTGTAAACGTCAACTAACTGCTTCTATACTTCCCTTAATTCTGTAGGTAACCCATGCCCAGCATGGTTCAAGCACAAATGTCACCTAAATTCACATCCTCATTTTATTCCTGCCAGGAATTATTATGGGGTCCCAGTCATCTAAGTCCTGGTTTATCACCATGACCTAACATGACTGTCCACATCTAAGTGCTTCCTCTGTGAAATGCTGCTATCATGTCACTACTTCCTAAAGAAGTCTAAGCCTGAAAAAAAAAAATCAAAAATACCATCTACCTACTTCTTTAGAAATAAGCTTTCTCAAACCGCTTGACTTACTGGTAGACTTTCTCAATCCAGGTATTATATATGTAGCACAGAACACAGAAAATAGTATTATTAATTCCCCAAAGAAAGACACATAACTAGTACCACTCTAGAAGCACAGAAGTAGTCACTGTGTTACATATGATGGATGCCACTTAATATGACCACTTCCCATTAAGTAGCATTGGAGCTTTCTTCTCCACTGGAAACCTAAGTGAGAAAGGCTGCTTGGAAACAGATACATACACCCTCCCACACTTCCAGCTGGTTAAAATTAGACTGTTCTAATGGGTGTGGTGACACTGAAAAGGGCAGAACAGGGAAACTCAAAGGCCCATCCCTTTACAAAAGCAGTGAATCAACTGACAAAAACTGCCAGAATCAACTATCTTAACTATGGAAACTAATCAAAAGTTTCAAGAAAGTAGGCAAATGCAATAATGGAGAAAACCAAAACAAAACAAAAAAAAGTTAAATCTCAGTGAAAGAGATTACCTTGACCCTATCTCATAATGCCTAGCTCAGCAATGGCCTTGAGGACAATAGTCCTCATTCCTAGAGTGAGCAGAATAGACCTCATTCTCAAAGAATTGTGGTTGTCTATTTTGGCCTGTCTGGTGAATCTACAAGCTCAAATGGCTTGCCCACTATTTTGCCTAATTTAGACTCTCTAGGAGGTGAAGGGGGGGGGTACTGAGACTTATGTAGAATGTAAATGTCTTAGCACAATAACTAAAAAAACGCCAGGAAGGCTATGTTAAGCAGTACGATGAAAATGTGTCAAACGGTCTATGAAGCTAGTGTGCGATGCCCCATGATCATATCAATGTATACAGCTATGATTTAATAAAAAAAAAAATAAATAAAAACACTTAATTGAAATGCATTAGTCTCTGCCTCCTGTGGCAAGGCATAAAATCAGGAAAACAGTAAATGAACTAGAAAGAGTATAATCAAAAAAGAGGATAAGGCTAGGGTGTTGAGATTCTTTTTAGGGCAGCAGTCCCTAACCTTTTTGGTGCCAGGGAACAGTCTCATGGAAGAAAATTTTTCCATAAACTGTAGTGGAGGGATGGTCTGAGGATGATTGAAGCAAATTACATCTATACCTCAGATCACCAGGTACTGGAATTCACAATCTAGATCCCTTCTACATGCAGTGTATAGCAAGGTTTGCACTCCCATGAGAATCTAGTATCACCACCTAACTGACTGGAGGTGGAACTTGGGCAGCAATGGGGAGAAGCTGCAATACAGATAGATGAAGCTTTGCTCACTGGGAGCCTACTGTTCACCTCCTGCTGGGCATCCTGGTTCTTAACAGGCTACAGTGGATAAGGGTCTACAGCCTGGAGACTGGAGACCACAGATTGGGGGAACAGGGTTTTGAAAAGCTCCACATACTCCTAGGAACCTAAAAGCTATATGTGCCAAAGACTGACACGCCCTTGGAAAAGACTTCAGGCTCTTTACAAGAAAGAGGTAAAGACAAGGTACAGTTATAAAACTTCCTGGTTGAGTACTAAAGATGTGCCCAACATACACACAGTGCACATTTTCACAGACTGGTTAAGATTCTGATTTCCACAGATGAGACACTGTAATAATCGAAATTTCTAGTTTTCAACAAAAAAATTACAAGGCATGCACAGAAACAAAAAAACTATGACCGACACACAGGAAAAAGAATTAACAGAAACTGTCTATAAGGAAGCTCAGACATTGGACTTAACTAGAGAAAGACTTTAAATGAACTATATGTAATATGCTCAAAGAGCTAAAAGAAATCAATATAGGGGTATATGGTACACTTCCCTAGTGAAGGGTTTAAATGCAACTTGGACTTTACCTAATAAATGCAAACAATGTAACCTAATTTTATGTACCCTTATATTAATCTGAAAATGTTTAAAAAGAAATCAAGTACAAAGAATTAAAAAAAAAAAAAAAAACACAAAAAAACAGGGGAATTAGCAACTGTGGCTCAAAGGAATAGGGCGCCAGCCCCATGTACCGGAGGTGGCAGGTTCAAACCTGGCCCTAGCCACAAACTGCAGAAAAAAAAAAAAAAAAAACCCAACAACACAGACAAAAAAAAACAAGGAGGAGAAGAGAATTATGTCTCACCAAATAAGGAATATTTTAACAAAGAGGTAGAATTTATACAATAAGGAAGAAAAAAGAAATTTTGAAGATGATAAGTATAATACTAGTAATTTAAAATTCATGTGAGGTCCAACAGGAAATATCAACAGGCAATAGAAAAACCAGTGACCCTGAAAATAGGTCAACTGAGATTCATAGTCTTAAGGGTATGTATGAAGGAAAAACGAAGAAAAATGATGTTTTAAGAGATCGGTGGGACACCATCAAGTGTACATAAATACATACACACACACACACACACACACACACACACACACACACACACACAAGAGGGAAGAAAAAAAATGAACAGAAAGATTACTCAAAGAAAAAATGGCTTAAAACTTCCAAAGTCTGATGAAAGACATGTTATCTACAAAGCTCAACAAACTCTAAGTAGGACAAACCTAAAAAGAGCCATACCAAGATACATTCTAATCAAACTGCCAAAAGCCACAGACAAAGAGAGAATCTTCAAAGTGGCAACAGAAAACTAATGCTACATATACAAAAGATTCTCAATAAGATCAGTAGCTGATTCATTAGAAACAATGTAGAATGTAATGGAATGACTCTTCAAAGTTCTTTAAATAAGAACTGTTGATCAAGAATTCTAGTATTTCTCACACAAATTTCCTTCAAAAATAAAGGCAAAATTAAGACATTTTCAGATAAACAAAAGCTGAGGTAGTTCACTATCAGGGCCCAGGACGCTGTGTCTCTGCCTTGTCAGAGCTGGGATACTAGGTCTTCCACCCTGGCCCACTTCACTGTCTGGACAGGGACTGCTGCACCAGCTTACTCCAGGTAGGTCTCCTTCAGGTCTCACCTTGTAAGTCACATTCAATATCTGTAGGAGCGAGCATCTTAGCACCAATATCTCAGCAGCAGTCTTAGTAGGGGAGTGCCAACCAGGTGCCCTCCAAGCAAGAAGCAAGGCCAGAGGAGGAGCCAAAGGAGGATCCCGGGCTAACTTCTCCCCACACTATTTATAGAAGTAATACAGTGGCTGCCTAGGCCACAGGTGTGGAGACTGCTAACCAAAGATGCACATACTTTCGTGCTCTTGTGAATCTCACTAATGAGAGCCAAAGATGTTAAATCTCTTCCCCAATCCCTTATTGCCAAAGTATTTCTCACAGGTGCCTCCTACAGGTCATCACTAGTAGACTGGCTCACCTAACGTGCATAATGCAATGATACATTTCCAAACTATTAAGAAGAGGTGTAATTGTCTTACCATAACAAATAAGTAAGCAAGGAAATAGATATGTAAATCAGTTAGATGTAAGCATACCACATTGTATATCAAATCAGCACATTATACCCCATAAATGCATTAATGTACACAGTTATGACTTAATAAATAAAAAAATACATGGAGATGCAAAGTGCCTTTGATAAGACAACAAATTAAAAAAAAAAAAAGTTGATGGACTTCAATTTCCTACTTTCAAAACTTAGTATAAAACTATAATTATCAAGACAATGTGGTATTGGCATAAGGATAGATATATGGATCGATAAAACAAAATTAAGAAAAAGAAAAAAATGATAAAAGGAGTCCTTCAGGCTGAAATAAATGGGAACAAAACAGTAATTTGAATCCACACAAAGAAATAAAGAACATGCAGAAGGTAGCTACACAGGTAAATATAAAAGTCAATGCATTTTAGAACTAGATAAAACTAATTCTAAATAAGGTGATGCATATTATAAAAACAAAAACATAAAGAGCAAGGGAATAGATCTATACATGAACAAAATGTGTATTTATTATTAAAACTAAGTTGGAATTAATTCAAATATTTTGCAAATTAAGATGTTAGCTGTAATCCCCCGGAAGACACTAACAACTAGGTAAAAAACAAAAAAAATAGGAAACAGAAGACTTGAACAATAAATACTAAATCAACTAGATCTAACAAACATACATAGAACAATCCACCCAACAAAAATAGAATACACATTCTTCAAGACATGTGAACATTCTCCAAAGTAGACTACAATAGGCCACAAAATAAACCTCAATAAATTTAAAAAGAATGAAAGCATACAAAGTATCTTCTCCAATGACAATAGAAAATCAGAAACTTGAAACAGAAGGAAATCTGTTTCAAAGCACACTCTTATCAATCAATAATGGGTCAAAGAAGAAATCACAAGGGCAATTAGCAGTTTCCTTGAGATAAATGAAAACAAAAATCAACATACCAGAACTTACAGGATACACTTACAAGGCATTTAGGAGGCTTTCTGCTTTCAGTGTATCCTGATAGTTTAAACACCTACATTAAAAATGAAAGCTTTTAAATCAGTAATCTAACCTTCTATCTTAAGAACTAGAAAACAGGCAACAAAATGCAGAGCAAGCAGAAGGAGAAAAAAAGTAAAGATTAGAGGAAAGATAAATAAAAAACAGAAAAACTAAACAGAATCAACTAAAACAAAAGTTGGTTCTTTAAAAAGATCCAACAAAAATACAATCTTTAGCTAAACTGACCAAGAAAAAAAGATGTATGATCATGCTTTCTCTTAAAATATACATATAGATAGATAGGAGGAGCCAGTGAAAAGGGGAACAATTGGGTGGCGCCTATAGCTCAAGTGGCTAAGGCACCAACCACATACACCAGAGCTGGTGGGTTCGAATCCGACCCGGGCCTGCCAAACAGTGACAACTACAATAAAAAAATAGCCGGGTGTTGTGCCGGGTGCCTGTAGTCCCAGCTACTCGGGAAGCTGAGGCAAGAGAACCACATAAGCCCAGGAGTTGGAGGTTGCTGTGAGCTGTGACACTACAGCACTCTACCCAGGGCAACAGCTTAAGGTTCTGTATCCCCCCCCCCAAAAAAAGGAAAGATTTACCACAGGGGGACTACATGTGTAACATTCACCTTCAATTACATCAAACAAGTATATATAAAACTAAGAGAAAGATGTCTAAACCACATTTCTGAGAATTAAATGAGACACAGAACGTATAAGGTTCGGCATTCATTATAATCTTAATAAAAAAGAATCTGTTGCCAAATGTGGCCCAAATATTGATACATTAAATATATCCACTAAGGCATTATTTACAACAGAAAAAATCTGCAAATTACCCAAATAAGATGAAAAACATGAAAACTGAACTATAGATGGCATAATTTTACAGTATTTAATATATTCACATACAGAAGGGATAAATCCATATTGCAATGGAATCAATTTCTTCTTTCATGATATTAGTCTCATTCCTGAAAAAGACATCACCACTCCAAGGAACATAAAACCATGAAGTTATACTTTCAGTGACTTTATAGCTTCATGTTTTTAATGTAAAACTTTTTAATACATCTTAATTTTACTCTAATAAGGTAGGATCTACCTTAATTGTCCCTAGAATAGTGAGCCAATTGTCAAAATACCACTTTTATGTATAATCCATCCTTTTCTTCCTAATCAGAAATGCCAGTACATATTGGACCTTCTTTTACAACCTAATGATAGGTCAATTCCACTCTTATTTTCCACACTATTTTAATGACTGTAGCTTTATAAAATGGTTTAACACCTAACAGAATGTAAGTACTTCCTCATTAAATTTCTAGTATAATAGTACTGTCTACATTACAACGTTACATAAACTTAATATGGAAAAATGCTGATGTTAGTATGTTAAATAAAATAGAATATAAAATTATATATAGCATGAGCTGAGCTTTGTAAAGAAATGTGTATAAATACTAAGAAAATGTACCAAAATAATAAAAGTAGATACATGATTATGACAATTTTGTTGTTGTACATTTCTACATTTTAAAAATACCAAACAGTATTTTTATCAGGAAGACAAGTTTTTTTTGCCACCAAGATAAATCTATAGTTATGTTTAAAATTCTAGGGTATTTAATAGTCAGTACACTAGTTCTTTGCCCTTTTTATTATCATTTATCTATATCCTACTTCCTCAACTACTAAGTAGGATGGTTAAAAAAAAACATGTTTTATAGTACATCCCAAACAGAGCTAGCCATATACTTCTTGTGAATGGTATCAAGTGGAAGATACTTGTACGTATGCAGGAGCCAGTTCACAGGCTTATGCCAAGGTAAAGAGCAGCAGTTATTTTTAATAAGAGCAGCAGTTATTTTTAATCGGTGTGCCATGGAAATTTTTAAAGATCGTCAATTAAATTATTTTCAAAAAAATTATTTTCAAAACAAGTTCAAAGCACAGTGAGTATATTCTTTCTTCTACTTTTTAAAACTTCTTTTCTGATCAACAGGATTTAAGTGTGCCACAGAGGTTGGAATGTGCCATAAGATAAAAAAGGTTGAGAAACACTGGTTTAGAGTAAGAATCCTATTTAACCATCTCTAAAGGTATAATACAGTAATAGTAGATATTCTACATCACATTTTAAGAGGGGCTAATAGCCCATAGACTTTGTCCAAAAATAATGTAACTTTTGAGCCTCACTGTATTCATCTACCTAGCGTAATGATACCATATTATCCTGGCCTTTAAGTAGACACCCAATAAATAACTGTAATTAATCATGCCAAAAAGACATATACACCACCTCACTAGATGGGATTTAAAGGAGAATGAATAAGGCATTCAGACATCAGGAAAAGGTATTGAGGCTCTGAGATTCTTTCTGGAAATTTTTTCCTAAATTTATAGTTAGTTAATCTGTTCATATTCACAATTAGCCCACATCACTGGATTAACTGAGTCATTAAAAAAATCATGAGAAAATATAACACATACGTCATTTTTCATAAAGACCAAAACATGATATTCAATCTTTTTATTAAAAGAATTCACTGAGCCATTTTTGAAAACACAATGTACAATAAACAAAGACAACATACATAAAGATTAAGGAAAAAAACAATATTTTAAAAGTGACAAAGGACTGATTTCTCAAATCATTTTATAGTAGAAAAAACTAATCCAAGAAACAAATGGACAAAAGATATGAGCAAGACTGTACATAAGAACAAATCCTAATGATGAAATAAAAAAAGCTCAAACTCATTACTGACCAGGAATGTGACAATTAAAGTAACACTGAGATCTCTGAGACTCTATCATACAGTCACCATCATATCTCTATCATAGCACATTAAAAATGTCAGTAACTAAAGGCATATATACAAGACTGCTTAATGTAAAATATACATGCATCAATAGGGAACAGTAATAAATTACGGTACATCCAAACTGCGGAGTATTATGTAGCTGACAAAATAATTACTTACACAGATGACTTAAAAGTGACTTTTTAATAAGGTATTTAGTAGGTAAATCAGGATATAAAATATCCTACATTTGTAATCCAATGACAAAGATACCCTCAACATGTCAATGAAATATTTAGATAAAAACATATATAGAAAGATTCATTTTAGGTTATAGTGAGAGGCGCCAAGAGGGAAAAGACTGTAATGAGTCATAGGACAACATGCATGCATTTATAAAATAACACTTATGTATAAAGTTTTAAAAGAAAGCAAATATAAAAAGAGTAACATATAGTTTATGTGCCGATAACTGTTTATCAATGACAGCTCTCATTTATGAAGTATTTCCAACATGACTGGCATTAACCTTAAGAGTTTTATTACGACCTCATTTAATTTAATCCTAAAAATGATGAAGTAGACATCACAACCACCAATTTACAGATCTCTCTCTCTCTTTCTCTCTGTCTCTCTCTACATATATATACAAAGTGAGATTAATTTGATTCATTGGTAGAAGTGGGTCTGATTTCTAAATACAGGTTCTTAATCACACACAAGTGAATGCATCTATGTGTTGTACAGGAAGCTTCCTGAAAAAACTGAAGAAAGAAGAACCAAGATGCCTATCAAGATCATTGTTAAGGGCGGCGCCCATAGCTTAGTGGGTAGGGCGCCAGCCACACACACTGAGGCTGGTGGGTTCGAACCTGGTCCAGGCCAGCTAAAAACAACAATGACAATTGCAACCAAAAAAAAAAAAAAAAAAATTGCCAGGCGTTGTGGCAGGCACTTATAGTCCCAGCTACTTGGGAGGCTGAGGCAAGAGAATCGCTTGAGCCCAAGAGTTTGGGGTTGCTGTGAGCTATGACACTATAGTACTCTACCCAGGGCAACAGAAAAAAGTCATTGTTAAAAGAACTAGGGTAGCATATGAAAAGGAAAATGTAGTGGAGTGAAGCCCTTACCAGCAAGTTGCAGTTTCAGAGAAATTGTATATTTTAGAGAAACATGAAATGTTTTCAAAATTTAATGAAGGGCGTTAGTAATGGCAGCTACTATTATTACACACCTAGCATATTATATCTCAAAACCCTGTAAGAATCTTTTATTATAAAAGCAAAGCAAAGCATCAAGCAAATACACAGTAAATCCTCTATAAGCTGAGCACCAAAGGGATTGTAACAAACTGGTCAACATACGGAGATAGTCAACATAAGGAACTAGGCCTACGGTACTGGCACGTACACATCCAATCTATGAAAATTAGGTCCACTTAGGAAGGTGGTCAACTATGAAGGCTCTACTCTATTACCAAAAAGCAGCAATTTACTGCACTCATCAATATTTTAAATTGTCCAGGACTAGAAATCAACCCTCAATCTACAATCTGTTACCCCAATTCAGAATAAAAAGCAGCACACTTGTCAAAGGCACAAAGAGCCAGAAATACAAAGGAACAAAATACTGATTATGTAAGCAATCCTTTCTGGTAGTAAAATGAGCCACAAAATAGAAGAACTTGATCTGAACTACACAAACAACAAACCAACAAAAAAATCTTCATACTTCGTATATATGTCCCATTTAAAAGTATAGTTTGCATTCTATCTTTTCCTTTGTAAACTGTCAGAACATTTAATTCAACGAAAGTAGAGTGACAAGATGTGAGGACTGACAGGTGCAAATTAAGTGCTCTTCTTCCAATCCTAAATATAAAGCTGAAATGTCAAAACCATCACAGCTGTGGGAAAGGACATGCCCTAAATAAGCAAATCAATCAGGTTTCAAGTCACACCAGTTCCTATTTGTGGGGGTTATAAGCAAGTCATCTCATCTTACTAAACCTCTAACATTTCTCATCTGTAAAATGGGAATAAGAATTCCTACTCTTACAGAATTAGAGGGATTATATCTAAGTATAAAATCAGGTAACAATTAAAATACAGCATACAAACGATGGAGTATTACAGTCACTAAAAATACATTTGCGAAGTGCCACTGCCAAGTCTCTTATTTAATTACAAAAATAATACATAATACACTATGCCTAGAAAATAGTCCAAGTACAGAATTTAAAAAATTAAACTCATCCTTCATCTTTTCCCCAAATTCAATTTCTAAGTTTCCAATTAGGTATATAACTTACAGGGACCCCATAGTTTTACTTATGAACTTTAAAAAAACATAAATGGGGATCTTAAACCTTCTTTTATGCTTAAGAGGCCTTTTCACTAAGAAACCTTTTGTGATAAGCTTATGTCATGTTAAAAAGGATGTTTCAAACAAGGGTGCAAAGAGAATGCTTACGCATATACTCTGTACCCTTATGAATATGTTTGTAGCACAGTTTCCTTAAAATAAAACTGCAGAGTGAAATAAAACATACTTATTTTAAAATGAAAGTTGCTGCCAAAAACCTTATCAAAGGGAGTTGGAATATTAACCATTGCTTGTATATACTATATTATTGTCAATCTAATGGTTAAACATGACCACACTGTAATGTACATTTTCCCTGATTATTACTAATCTTTTTTATTTACCAATTTAAAAGAAATATTGCTTATTTCTCTGTAATGTGTCTGTTCATATGCACATTTTCCTGAGTTACTTCCATTGTATTGACTTGTAGGAGCTGTTTACATATTGTTATTCCTGTTGTAAAACTACCTTACTGTATAGCTATCAGCTATCTTATCATACAGAAGTTTTAAATTTTCACATTATCAAATTTGTCAGTATTTTTAAGATGACTTCCATGTCTCTTGACTTTCTTAGTAAATTTTTCTTTATGGAAAATATTAAGTCTCCTGTATTTACTTCAATATATTTCTAGGATTTAGGAATAGTGTGAAGATCTAAACACATTTTTTGCCTCAAAGAGCCTATTATCCCGTTGTTTTGATCATAAGCAATATGAGGGCTCACTATTTCATTCTGCAAATTCAGTCTACTACCGTGCTAATTACAAAACTTTGCTTCAACATCAACAAAAAAAATCTTTGCTTTAAGATAAAAGCTTTATGGTAAAAACTTCGATTTAAAATGAAATCAGTAAGATTTTGTAAGATTTTAGTATCTGATACAGCAAATGACCCTGATTCATCGTGTTTTCTTAGATAATAAAAATAGTGACAGATTAAGGAAAGAAGATTCAGAAGTATAAAAAAATTTACAATTCTATATTCAGGTTCCTTTATAAGTTGCTTTATATTGTCACTTCATTATAAAGAAATCACAGATTACAGTTCTAGTTTATATAAGAAAAGACTTATTAAAAATTAAAAAATAAAATTTGAGCAAAACATTATTTGCAAATGAAAAATAAAATTTTCTTTTGCTCAAAGTTTTTTTAGAAGTCTTTTGCACATAGATCATAAATATATTTATGCCAATTTCAGTGTGTTGATTATTTGTACAAATTGGAGTGTTTACATCATACTAATCAATATAGCTTTTCACTCCATTTACCCAATTATAACATTAGGACATTTGTGCTCAAATTTTAAAGGCCTCATCAGGATGAATTATAGGTGACTGACAGTTTCTCTACATTTTCCATATGTCCTACAATTTTTGTAATATGTTACAGCTATAATCATACAAAAATGATTTTTAAGTAATCAGCCTGAAACTTGAATTGTAAGGTAATCATTAAATCAGCTTTGAAAAACCCAGCCTTAACACTTTTCTTCCAAGAAAACTTTCCAGCAATGGCTACCTCTCGAACCTGAGTATTTATCATCAAATTGCTTCCAGGAACACTGAACAATACTTTGGTAGAGTTAAACTTTTATATGAGAGTGCCTGCCTTTAATTATAACTAACATCACTAATTGCTAATCATAACATTGAGTATCCTACGTGGTTTTTGTTCTGAAACAACTCTGAAGCAAATATACTTAATTCTCACATGAGAAAATTGCTATCAGAGCTAATAAGCAAGGCTAGGACTCAAATACAGATTTATATTTATATTATACTTCCCTCTCATACAGAATCTAATTCTGAACATTCTTTCCAGTAGAGAAGTTGTCATTTTTAATAAAGAGACATTCTGCTGTATGAGAAGAGATTCATGAAATCCTTCAAAATTACTTAACAGAGTATTTGAAGCTTTTTAAAAGTGGGCCAATAGTTCTACTCAATTAGATCAATAGAGTTAACTTGGGGATTCTAATCCTTTGACACTGCAACTCTTACTGAAAGGAAACTTATGCTCCAATTTTTGTACTCTTCCACTCTTCACAGAAGACTCACCTCTGCCAAATGCTGCAGCCGAGTTAGTAGTGGGGTCCTCTTGTCTGATCCAAGACGTGTGATGTAGTTTGATCTTTTGCTAAACACATACAGGAGGTTAAGGACTGCCAGCACCACTTGCATATCAGAGGAAGCCAATAAAGTTGTCAAATGCTACAAGGACGAAACAGGGCAAGTTCAAGTTATAAGGCACAACTGACTTTGAAAACTGAAAATGCCTAATAATGTATTTGCTAACATTTACCAAGCTATCAAGAAGTTCAATCACAACAATACAAAATAATACTATAAATGGGGTGGCACCTGTGGCTCAAAGGAGCAGGGTGCTGGCCCCATATACCAGAGGTGGCGGGGTCAAACCCAGCCCCGGCCAAAAACACCAAAAAAAAAAAAAAAAAAGCAAATAATACTATAAATGTTTGAGAATCTACAGCATGCAACCTTGTCCCCAACAAGGACAGAAAGCCAGAAAGTGCAATAGAAGTATAAAAAATGTAAATAGCAGTTCAAAATTACACAGGTGTCTCCATAGGAAAGAAGAGACTACCAGAAAGACAAATGTGATATATGATATAGTACTTATGTGAGACTCAAGAACAGTAAGTCTCCAAATAGACTAAAACTATTGTGAAAGTAGAATCATTTTATGCTCCTTCTGTATCCTTTATGACAAAGATAAAATTGGAACTAATTACAACACAGGGATTCTCATATAAAAGCTAAAGCTATCAACAACAGCTGGTGATAATTATGCAAAACATAACCATTACAATACAATATATGCCTGAGAGTGACTACATTGGATTTAAATATTATCAAAAATCACCAACATATTGAAGCAATTGGTAAGAATTAAAATCAGTATGTAATTTAGCTGGAGATGTATCATGGTATTTCAAGTTGCCAATTGCACCAAAGGCCATGCAGTTCCTTGGTCAACATACCTATGTCATCTTCAACAGACTGTCTATCTAAACCCTGCCTAAAGCTCTGTATACCAGGACTTAGTTCAGTTCTCCCACTTCTTTTCCTAAGCCACTTTCTTACAACTTCTTAAAATCAATAGGGTACCTAACTAATGATAATAGAAAGTCTAAAGTTGGGCTAAAGAAAAAGAATTTCCTCCTATAGTGATTTTTAACCAAATGATCACTGATTGCTCTAGGCTTTACTCTTTAAGGACACAGAGGATGTTATGAATGCATATTTTTGGGAAAGTGAGGGAGAGTGTGGGAGAGTGGAGAAGAGATTAAAAAGTAGCACACTACAACCCCTAAGAGCAGTATATTAATATGATAAGGAAATCAAACTATTTCTATCAGTTTAAAAGTAATTTGGGGCTACTCTAATAACCTGCAACAAAGATCAATTCCCACAAATTCCCTAGAGTATTTCAATACATGTATTATATTTCTCATTTATTTCTTGAATCTTGAAAAGGCAGGGCAAAGGTGATAGTACAAAACTTTCCCACCAGCCCTATAAAGGGTAATATTTATACATCTAAAAAACATCCTACCGTTGCCTCTGATATTGGAAAACCAGAGCTCCATAATTAAAAGGAAAGCAATCATCAGCAAAAATCAGAAACTTCCTTGTTTCTGGACACACACAATTCTAGTCAACAGAACACATAAGCTTGAACCTCCCTTACCTCTATAGAACTGTACAGATGCCGAGAAAAGCTGTACTCAATGAGCAAGGCTGTGAAGTTTAACACAGCCAAGAGAAGCATTTTCAGCTGTTCTCTTTCTGGCCTATCACATACAAGCATCCATGACATATTCTCCACTGTCTGTCCAGCGTCTGCCAGAATTCCATCGAAGCGGTCCAACAGATCCACCCAGTGATATAACTCGCACTGGAGAGAGGAGAAAAAGGGTATACAGTAGAAATACTGCATGGATACTGTGTAACTCAGCTTTCTTTTATGAGACTGCTGAGTGTGACACCTAGACAAGTACACATCCCATATGAGAAAGATCATACTGAGATAAAAGAGCTAGAGTTCATTGTTCTATTCATAAGGATACCAAGAGACACCACAAATCTCCCAGAGCTAGATCTTCAGAGGGAGAAATCTACATTCTGAAGTCTACAGAGACAAAGACTATCTCTGCCAGAGCCCATTTCATCAGAATTAATTTAGAGTTATCTAATAAAAATTCTCTTCAACTAGAAGTAAAAATCTGGAGACTATATATTGTCAAACAAAAGAAATTCTGTAGTTGAGATTCTTTAGCAATACTTGTGCAACCATTCCTCAAACTCAGCTAGGAAAACTTTCCCTTAACATTTTCTTTCAAAACTTCCTTGGCAAAAAAACAAACAAAAACAAAACTTCCTTGGCAACCATTTAGGCTAAAACCCCCTGGTCAAGACCTGTGCCAGGCATGAGGTCCATGCTTTTTAAGTAATTACTGAATGAGGTGGTTTCTCTTATCAGAGCATATAAAATGATGTACTAACACAGTGAGGCCCATCTTTGGGGAGCATGGCTTCACATACCTTCCCAATGTTCCATGTTTTGATCTGCTGCAGTTCCGAGAGGAGTTGCTCATCACTACAAACTTTGAGTTTGTCTATTAAGGCTCTGCAGTCTGCAGGCTAAGAAAAACAAGTATTCACAAAAGATATTTTGCAATGAGGGAGATGCAAAGGAGGAGAATGGAAAAGTAACCCCTAAACCCACACAATAATTTAACTGTTGCTAGAACATACTACTTCAGAAAACTAGAGATTTGCCAATCACTTAAGACTAAAATGTTAATTAAAAATGGATTAAAATTAACACTCTTACTCCCCAACAATCCATCTGTGCATTAAAAAAAAAAAAGAAAAAAAACTTGGATAATGCAGATGAAAACTACTTGGAAGGGCATAAACCAGTGTTTTCAACTGGTGTGCCGCAAAAAATTTTTTAAGGTCACTAATTAAATTATTTTCAGAAGCAGTTCAAAGCACACTAAGTATATTCTTTTTTCTACTCTTGTTTTTGATGAACATAATTTAAGTGCACTGTGGAAGTTCAACTACAGGTTCAAGTGTGCCATGAGATAAGAGATAACATTAAAAGGTTGAAAAACACTGGTATAGACAATAGAAATAAAAGAAATAAGCTAAACATCAATAAAAGAAAAAGTAAAGACTCTGCACTATGGTCTGAAAGTTAGACCATCAGTCAGAATGTCTGATAGGGTATGCTGAATGAGAGAAACACTGAAAAGCCCTACTAAATTCACAAAGGTGACGATTAGGCTAGGCATAGTATATTTCTATATTTCTAGCACTCTGGGAAGCCGAAGCAGATGGATTGCTTCAGCTCAGGAGTTCACAACCAGCCTGAGCAAGGAGATCCCATCACTACTAAAAATAGAAAAACCGGTCAGTCAGGCATTGCGACAGGCACCTATAGTCCCAGCTACTTGGGAGGCTGAGGAAAGGAGGTCACTTCAAGCCCAAGAGACTGAGGTTTCTGTGAGCTCTGATGATGCCACTGCACTCTACCCAGAGCAACAAAGTAAGACCGTCTCAGAAAAAGAAAGAAAAGAAAAGAAAAGAAAAGAAAAGAAAAGAAAAGAAAAGAAAAGAAAAGAAAAGAAAAGGAGAAAAGAATAACCTAGAAGGTGAAGATTAGCATTAGCTATTTTTTTTCCCCTAATATTAAATCTTCTAATTGTAGGAAGACAAAGACCTTCTGAACTTTTAAAATAAAACTAGGACACTATTCTTACTTGGAATTTCCATTTCCATACATTCCTGCTCTCTTGTACTGACTGAAAAGTCTATTTGGTTTGTCAGGTAACAAAGGGAGGATTGACAGTTAATAGTAAAGTTTCTGAAAGTAAAAGAAGGGAAAGGTTTAGGGGCTGGGAGAGAGAAAACTCTTCTATTAATGTATGGAAGCTGAGAGAAATGATTACCCTTGTTGTTTAATTCTGTAAAAAGCAGAATGATGTCCTGGGAATGAACCCTGATCTATTGAAACAAATATCTGGGATCAGTTTTTAGCTGTGTTTTACCATACTATTTGATCATGAACAAGTCCAACCTCTGAACCAGTTTTCTTACTAGAGAAACAGATCTAATAGCTACCTCATAGATAGGAAGCTCAAATGTCTGCTATAAACATAAAATACTTATCTCACATAATAAATTTTAAATATTGAGAGAATCATACTATTATGAACATGGGCTTTGGAATTTGGTAGTCTGTAAGCTACCTCTTTGAATCTCAGCATTCTCTTTTGCAAAATGCACAGCACCTATATATCCAGCAATGCTGCTCTGAGATTTAAACTAGGGGAAATGTATTTTGAGCATATAAAACACAATGTGGAATATAACAGGGGCTTATCAAAAAATAGGTTTTCTTTAATTCAACACCCAAATGTCTTCTCCCTCTACAGCACTGTTAAGATCTACCTAAAATTTTTGTGGTAATTAAGTTACATACAAGGTTGGACGATTACGGTAAGTTCATGAACTCACCCTAGAAAAAGTGCTACATACCTCACTGCTGAATATCACTATGATCACCTTCGAAGTATTCCCTTTGAGAAGGTATGCATCGATGCCAGGACCTAGCCAACACTTCAAAGCAGTTTTGGAACTCTTTCTGGAATGGCCACCAAAGCTGTCATCGTCCAAGGTCTGACAAGTTCACAAACTCACCTGAGAAAAAAGTGCTATATACCTCATTGCTAAATTATCACTATAGTCACCTTTGAAGTACTCCCTTTGGCCATCTGGTGACTGTAGTGATATTCAGCAATGAGGTACGTAGCACTTTTCCAAGATGAGTTTGTGAAGTTAATTGTTAGACCTTCTACAAGGACACAACTCTGATGGCCAATTCAGAAAGAGTTCCAAAACTGCTCTGAAGGGTGGACGAGGCACTGCTGTCAGTGCATAGCTTCCCAATGGGAGTACTTCAAAGGTGACTGTAATGATATTCAGCAATGAGATATATTGTACTTTTTTTAGAAGGAGTTCGTAAACTGAATTGTCTGACCTTGTAAAATCCTTGGCACAAAAACCCTTCCATAAACCAGGCCTGCACTTTTTTCTCCATTTCTTAATGACATAAAAGTTGAAGAAAAGGCAGTGAAGCAGAACAGATAACATGGAGAAGGTGAACTACCTGCTCATTAAGTTCTCTTGTACTTTCTGGACCCACTTGTGCCCAATATCAAATATAAATTTCTAATGGAATACAGGTAAGCAATCCAACTTTATGGTTGAGTTAGACAACACTCAGTTCATGAGGAACATTTGGGTCCTACAATAACTTGGTATGTCTTAAAATCAGGTCTTTAGTCTAGTAAGGCCCAGTAGCACGACAGAAGCTGCTTTTGTGAATGTGGAATGGCTGTAGACAAAGAATAGCACAGCCAAAACTCCACGGGTCTTAGCTATGACTCTCCTATTGAGGCTTGCTAAAGGCTCCACACATCATCTTTAGCTTACACATTAGCCAATCACTTGAGTGTACTAGGTCATAATATCCAAGAGGTAGGGAGGCTTGTATTAAAGCCTGGAACTTCTGCAGTCTTTTCCAGACCCAAACCTCACTAATGTGGGTGCCCGCCAAATGCTTAGACTTTACCCAGCAAATAGGTTAAAACAGTACACCATACATTGTTTCTAAATCTTCACAGTATGTATGTAGTACAAGGTGAAGAAACTTGCCTCTCACTTTAGAAAGGATACCCAGACCTCAGGAGCCCTAGAAACTTTCCTAATGTGGTAGGCCCTCATGCTTTCACAGGGTTCATCTTTGACTCTCTGGCACAAAAGCTGAGGAGTCTAAGGTATTTGTGTTTTCTGCTCACAAGATCCGGCTAGCTAGCATAACAACATCAATTTAAAGTATCAGGCACAACGTTCTCTGCTCTATCAAACCATCAAGGTCCACTGCATTCTATAGGCAAATGCAGCAAGCATAATATCTTTACCATCTTATATGCAAACTGAGTGATTTTCCTTATTTATGGTAATGTGAAAGAAAGCGTTTGCCAGTTCAACAGCTACATTATGAACTGCCAGGGTTTATTATTGATTTGCCCCAACACATAACTAATCTAGAGGAAAAAATTCTGGGCACAGCTGCTAATACACAAAGTGTATGTATAAAGAGCCTTTCTTAAAAATAATACCTAGTATAACCATAGGAGGTGTATGGGAAACTGGATGTTCATGTATGCTGCTCAACAAAAGTAGGTAACTCAAAGTCGTAAAAATCTATATAGCCTGAGCCAAGAGTGAGACTCCATCACTACCAAAAAACAGAACAATTAGCTGTGTATGATGACATTTGCCTATAGTCCCAGTTATTTGGGAGGATGAGGCAGGAGGATTGTTCAAGCTTACAAGTTTGAGGCCACACAGTACTTGCATATAACCTATACATATCCTCCCATATACTTTTAATCATTTTTTGGCTACTTATAAATACAATGTAAATACTATATAAATAGTTGCCGCACTACATTGTTATTTAATTTGAATATTTTTATTTTATTGTTTCTTTTTATTGTTGAGTTGTTCCAAATATTTTCTACCTACACTTGGTTGAATCCACAAATGCAGAACCCACAAATACAAACAGGTCAGACTATACCCAATACCTTACACTATGTATTGTTAACTGGAACTTACGCATCTTGTATAACTTTATACTATATATGTACCCACTAAAAAAGAACTCCCCCAAGTCCCTGGTAACTACTACCATTCTATTGCCTATACCTTCGCCTTATGTAAGAGGAATGATGCAGTATTTGTCCCTCTGTGACTAATTTTGCATAAGGTATTCCAGGGGTTAATTTCCAAAATATACAAGGAACTCCTGCAACTCAACAGCAAAAAAGCTAAATTAATCCAACTTAAAAAAAAATGCACAATGGATTTAAATAGAATAGACATTTCTCTAAAGAATACATACAAATAAACAGGTATATGAAAAGGTAGTCGATATCATTAATTATCAAGGAAATGCAAATCAAAACCACAATGAGTTATTACCTCACACCTGTTATGATGGCTACTGTCATGTGCCTTTTTTATTTTAGATATATTTTACATTTCCATTATGATTTTTTACTATATTTTAAATGCTTGGAAGAACCATCCCCACCTAAGACTCACATAAACATTTAACTATATGTTCTATTTCTCCTATAGTTTATCTATTTCAAAAATATTTGACTTTTATTAGTTTACCTAGAACTTAATGCAATATAACAGTCTCCCATCCTCCATAAGTCAAACAATTGTCCTGGGATAGTTTTATTTAATAATACTGTCTTTCCTCACCGACTTATAATCCCTCTATTATATGTCAAGTTCTTGTGTACACTAGGATCCTTTTTCTAGGTGTTCTATTATCTTATTAGTAGAGTCTTACTGGTACCACTGTTTAAACTTTTTAATTGCAGTTATTAAGGCAAATGTTCTTTTTGCTCTCAGTTTCCAAAGATATTCGAGTAGATAGTTGTCAAGACTTCTAGATGCTAAAAGACATCAAAAACAAAATCAAAAGCAAATGAAAGTATCTGCAACATACATGAAAATGAATATACTCAATTATATATGGCATTCAGTAAGAAATACACTGACATTCCAATGCCAAATACAAAATGACTACCACAATAAGACAATTGATATAAGGCCAATAAACTTGAAAATTTTATGTACTGAAGCAATGTAAATTTAACACTGAAATACTTTTTTCCCCAACTAGTAAATTAACAAAAATTTAAAAGGTAATCTGCAATACCGGCAAGAGTATGAATAATAAAGTGCTTCACATTCTTCATAGTACATTGTGCATATGCAATAATTTCTAAAAAACTGAAAGAAATATGTAAAATGTTAATAATGGTTATCCTTTGGTGATACCTGCAAGTGGCCTGTATTTAGAAAATAAATTAACTGGCTAGGTGTAGTGGCTCATGCCTAAAATCCTAGCAGTCTGGGAAGCTGACACAGGAGGATTTCTTGAGGTCAGGAGTCTGAGATGAGCCTGAGCAAGAGTGAGACTACCCCCTACACCTATCTCTACCAAAAAAAAAAAAAAAAAAAAAAAAAATTAGTTGGGTGTGGTGGTACACACCTGTAGTCCCAGCTACTTGGGAGGAAGATTGCTTAAGCTTAGGGGTCTGAGGTTGCAGTAAGCTATAATCATACCACTACACTCTAGTTGGGGTGATAGAGTAAAACTCTTGTCTCCAAAAATAAAAATGGAAGGAAGGGAAAGAGGGATAGAGGGAAGACGGGAAGTGAGGGAGAGACAGAAAGAATGGAAGAAAGAAAGGAGAGAGAGAGAGAGGAGGAGGGAGGAGGAGGGAGGAGGGAGAAGGGAGAAGGGAGGAGAGGGAAGAGGAGGGAGAAGGGGGGAGAAAAAAGAGGAGTAAGAGAAGAGGAGGAAGAGGGGGGGAGGAGAGGAAGAAGAGGTGGAGGGAAGGAAGAAAACAAAGGAAGAAAGAAAAAAATGAATTAACTTAGTAAGTGCCAGATACTATGATAAGTAATTGCCTCACATCAAGGAGGAAGCAATTATCAACTGCATTTTATAGAACTTTGTGGAAACCAGGTAAGTTACGTCTTAGGCATAAAAATCTAATATAATTCAAACCCAGGTCTAATTCTAAAGCTTGTGCTCTTTATGCTAAAGACATGGGGTCTGTACAGAAGTATTATAATGGAACACTTCCTTTAACTGAAAACATGGTTCAAGCCAACTGACAGAATATTGGACTGAAGCTGGGATTTATTCTATTGACACAGGTTAATTAACATGACCACTCAATACACAGGTTAAGCTTAATTGTATGATTAAATTTCAGGAATAAAGAAAACTAAAACATGGCCTCACAAGAAAACTAGTAAGAAAACTGTTCTCTCATTTTCTAACAAAATTGAAAATCCCGTAGTTACAGTCAAAATTTGAACTAACATGTGCTCCTTCCATTATATCATACTGCCTTTCAATGCATAGGAATAGCAGACTGAAAGCCTAAGTCAGGTAACACAAAGCCATAAAGAACTGTTCAGTGCTCACTTTTCTTGGCTATCTAAAAGGCATATTTGAAACAAAATTTGGTTCAAGTTTCTACTTTACTGCACTTTGTATATATGAGTGATGATATATTTGTAAGATTAGCATGGGAGAACTAATCATGAAGATTTTTTTCCTGAAATGAAGGGAAGATAGGCAAAGCAAACGTTTGGATACTTACAGCCTCGGTAGGTGTCTTTTTCAGTTTAGTCCTGTCTACTTTCATGTTTTCGATTTTCTGCTTTATGATCTGAAAAGAAAATCCCAAAGAAGTGAGAACTTAAATTTGCAATCTTGATCTATACAAGCTTAGACATAGACAATACAGAATGGAGAGGATACAAAATGCTTAAAGTAAAAACACTAGAATTATAATGCCATGCCAACTCAGCGGTAGGAAGGTATAAATAGTCTCTCCAAATCAAACTGGTTCATATCCCTACACGGCATCAGCCTGGAACCAAAGCAAGCCAAAACAAGGATCTCAAACTCTTACTGAAAATAAAAACGAACAATGTTTCCAACACATCTCAGGATGGAAAAATTCACTATAGCCCTGAAGTTTCTAAGCTTTCCAGAATACCTTAGGGCTATAGTGAGTTTGCATCCTCTTCTAGGAATTATTCCAAAGAAAGTTATAAGGATATATACAAATATTTAACCAGAAGAATCCATACTGCATGACCATGTATAAGAGTGAAAAACTGAAAAGGATCAAAATGTCCAAAATGATATTTAAATGGAATATTACACAACTGTTAAAAATACTGCAGACAAACATAATACACAAAGATGTTCATGATGACATAAAAAGGTTACAGCCTGGAATGTATAATATAAACCTATGTCTAAAGAAAACAGCTTAGAAGGAACATGCAGCAAAATATTAATTCATTATTAACCAAAAGGATTATACATGATCGTTTTACCTATGTCTCTCTTTTACGGTCTTTATATTAGTTGTGTCATTTTTATTTTTTAATTAGAAAATGAGGTATAATAGACATTGCCATGACTTAATAAGAAAGAAAATGAAGTGTAAGACTCATAGACTCCCACTACTGTTTGCTGAGCAAAGAAACCATTTTTAAGGCTCAAAACCAGGCAACAGCTTAACCAGACTCACATTATAATCCCTAGGTGATCTTTGATGGCAGACAAATCCTTTAGAATGCCATGACCAAAGCACTAAAGAAATAAGGGTTACTCCCAGTAGCAACCAGGAAACATACACAAAGGCAGAAACAGATTTCAGGCTTACACACAAAAGATTCTATTAATAATATTTACTCAGAAGCAGTCACAAGATGTCAATGTCTCTCTCCCAAGAAGGCTGCCATAATATAAAGCTGAACAAGCAGAATGCTGTAACCCATTTGCAACCTAGGAATAGGGGGAAGGGGGAAAGGGAGGGGAGGGAGGGGGGAGGGAGGTGGAAGGAGGGGAATTGGTGAGAATACACTTGTGGAGCATCTTACAATGGTATATGTGAAACTTAGTAAATGTGGAATGTAAATGTCTTAACACAATAACTGTGAAATTGCCAGGAAGGCTATGTTAACCAGTGTGATATAAACGTGTCAACCGGTCTGTGAAACTAGTGTATGATGCCTCATGATCATATCAATGTACACAGCTATGACTTAATAAAAAAAAATAAAACAAATAAAAAATAAATAAATTTTAGGCAGTTTTTTGCCTAGATTTAGTCCAATATACTTAGTACTATGGAAATAGTGTATATTTGCCTATATGGCTCGCATTCATTCAATCAATAGGCATTTAAGAAAGAGGTGGTGCTCTTTCTGCCATCTTTCTGTGATACCATAATGGCATAATGGCATGAATGTCCTGCGTGATGCTCTCAAGAGCATCAGCAATGCCAAAAAGAGAAGCAAAGCCAGGTTCTTATACGACCATGCTCCAAAGTAATCATCCAGTTTTTAACTGTGATGATGATAGTTAACATTGGTGTATTTTAAGTCACTGATGATCACAGAACTGTCAAAATTGGTGTGAACCTCACAGACAGGTTAAACAAGGGTTATCAGCCCCAGATTTGATGAGCAACTCAACAATCTAGAAAAAAGACAGAATAATCTGCTCCCATCCTGCCAGTTTGGTTTCACTATACTTCTGCTGGCATCATGGACCATGAAGAAACAGAAAGAAAACACACAGGAGGAAAAATCCTGGGATTCTTTTTCTAGAGATGTAATACATAATTAAAAATAAAATACCTCAAAGGACAAAAAAAAAAAAAAAAAGTCGGTGAAAAAAAATCCCGACTATTTTCTAAAATCTTCCCATAAAAACCATGCCTGAAGAAAAACAGATGTATTCTCTCTATGGTTTAATATTTAGGGTATATAATTCCACATTAGTTTTTCAAATTACTTCAGCATTTAATATAAAATGAACAAAATGCCTGCTGCCAACAATCTCAAAACAACTAAAATAAGGCCAATAGGATTCTGGTAACAATTCTATCCATGTGGTAGAAACTATAAAATAAGCTTTTTGTACATACTCTCTGGCTTTTTCCTCCCTTTTGACAGCTTCTTAAACCCATTATACTAAGCAAATGGCTGTCACATTATTGTGGATGCAGTCAGTCCAAACAACCTACAACCCAAATAACTGATCAGGAATGGTGAAGATGTCTGTTTTTACCACTTTTATCCAATCCAATGCTGTAAGTTATAGCCACTATAATATAGCAAGAAAAGAAAATAACAGGCGTAGACATCAGAAAGGAAGAAAGAAAACTACCTGTTTGCAGATGACGAAGAATTAGAAAATCCTAAGTAATCTATGAAAAAAAAGTCCCAGAACAAATAAATCCTGTAAGTCACACAATACAAGATAAACATAAAAATCATATTTCTATATACTAGCAATGAAAATGTGAACTCCAAAGTTAAAAATACAGTTTTCATTCACAATTGCTCAGTAATAATGAAATTATTAGGTATAAATCTACAAAACATACATAGGACTTATATGATAAAAACTACAAAATTCCAATTTAAAAAATCAAAGATCTAAATACTTGGAGAGATCTAAGACTCAACATAGTAAAGATGTCAAGTCTCCTACAATTGATACATAGGTTTAATACAATTTCTATCCAAATCCCAGCAAGATTTTTTATAAATAAGCCAAGAGTTCTGGAAAGGAAAAATAAAGAGGAATAATCATTTCTACTGACTTTTATGACTTATCTATTCCTCATCCAGTACTACTTGATTTTTGTAGTGTGCTGTGCTCTCTTGTGCTTGCTTGCACATGCTCTCTACGTGTGTACATATATGTGTGTGTATATACATATATATACATACATATACACAGATGTACATGTGTATATGTATATATGTATATACATGTACACACACATACACACACATATATATGTACACATACAGAGTGCACGTGCAAGCAAGAACAAAAGAGGATAGCACACTACAGAAATCAAGTAGTACTGGATGAGGAATAGACACATGTATCAAGGGAACAAAGAACCCAGAAATAGATCCATACAAATAGGCCCAACTGATTTTTGACAAAGGGAAAAAAATCCAAAGAAAGATAATTTTATCAACAAATGAAGACAGAGAAAAGTAGGCATGCACAGGCAGAAACATGAAGTTTGACTAAGTCTCCCAACTTATATAAAACCACAGAGTTAATTATAAAATCTACTGGGAAAAAATATTTGCAAACCAAATAATAGTATCTATAATATATAAAGAACTTTCAAAACAATTATACTAAGCAATATAGTAAGGCTGTAAGATATAAGGTTAATATACAAAAGTCAATTACTTTCCTATATACAAGCAATCAAGTATACCGTAATTTTGAAATTAAAACCAACACCATTCAAAGGATGAAATATTTAGGTATAAATCAAACAGTATGCATAAAGTCTATAAGAAGAAAATTATAAAATTCTAATGAAAGAAAACAAACTAAATAAATGGAGAGCTATTCCATGTCCATGAATAGAAAGACTTAATATTGTCAAAAATGCCAGTCCTTCCCAACTTTCTCTATGGGTTCAACGCACCTCCAATCGAAATCTCAGCAAGTTACTTTGTGGATACTGACAAACTGATTCTAAAGCTAAAATTCAATGGCAAAAGACCCCAAATAGCCAGCACAATACTGAAGGAGAACAAAGTCAGAAGATTAAAATTGAAAGAACAGATAGAATTGGTGGAGCATGCATATAGTAAGGAGGCTGAGGCAGGATCACTTGATCCCGGGAGTTTAAGGCTGCCACGAGCTATAACTGCGCCTCTGTATTCCAGCATGGTTGGCAGAGTGAGACCGTGTCTTTATCTTTTTTTTTTTTAAGAGACAATGTCTCACTCCATTACCTAGGCTAACGTGCGATGGCATCGGCCTAGCTCACAGCAACCTGAAACTTCTGGGTTTAATTGTTCTTGTCTCAGTCTCCCAAATAGCTGACTACAGGCAACTTCCACAACACCTGGTTAAAATTTCTGTTTTTAGTAGAGATGGAGGTCTCACACTTGCTCGGGCTGATCTTGACCTCCTGCGCTCAAGCAATCCTCCCAGAGTGCTTGGGATTATAGGTATGAGCCACTGAGCTCAGCTGAGACCCTATCTCTTAAGAACAACAACAACAGGGTCAGCACCCTTTAGCTCAGTGGTTAGGGCGCCGGCCACATACACCAAGGAAAGCGGGTTCAAACCCAGCCTAGGCCTGCTAAGACAACAAAGACAACTGCAACAAAAAAATAATAGCCAGGCACCTGCAGTCCCAGCTACTTGGGAGGCTAAGGCAAGAGAATCGCTCAAGCCCAAGAGTTTGAGGTTGCTGTGAGCTGTGACACCACAGTACTCTACCAAGGGAAACATAGTGAGACTGTCTCAAAAAGAAAAAAAAAAAAAGAACAACAACAAAAACTAGATCAGAGTCTATCAGAAGACCCACAGAAATATAGCCAATTGATCTTTGAGAAAGAAGCAACAACAATGTAATGGACAAAAGCTAGTCTTTTCAAGAAATGGTGTTGGAACAACTTGATGCTCACATGCAGAAATACCTGGACCTACATTACTTTTCACAAAAATTAATTCAAAATGAATCACAGACCTAAATGTATTTACTGTTCTGTAAAAGACACTGTCAAAAGAATAAAAAGACAAGCCATAGACTGGGAGAAACTATTTGCAAAAATAAAGGACTGTTACCCAATATATACAAAGAACTCTAAAACTCAATAATAAAACAAGCCAATTAAAAAATAGCCCAAGACCTTAACATATACCTCACTAAAGAAGATATACAGATGCCAAGTAAGCATGTGAAAAGAATGCTCCACATCATATGTCACCAGAGAAATGTAAATTAAATCAAGATACCATTATAACACCCATTAGAATGGCCAAAATCCAGAACACAGCCAACACCAAATACTGGCAAGAATGTGTTTATTGCTGGTGGAATATAAAATGGTACAGCTACTTTGGAAGTCAATTTGGTGGCTTCTTATAAAACTAATATAGTCTTACCATATGATCTTGCTATCACATTCCTTGTTATTCACTCAAAGAAACTAAAAACTGTGTCCACACAAATACCCACACATGAGTGTTTATAGTAGCTTCATTCACAATTGTCAAAATGTGGAAGCAACCACAATGTCCTCTGGTAAGTGAATGGATAAACTATGGTATATACAATGGGATATTATTCAACACTAAAGAGAAATCAAGCCATGAACAGACATGGAGAAAACTTAGATACATTATTACTAAGTGAAAAAAGTCAGTCTGAAAAGCCTACATGCTGTATGATTCCAACTATATGACATTCTGGAAAAGGAAAAAATATATAGATAGTAAAAAGATCAGTGATTGCAAGAATCAGTGGGGATTTCTAGGGTAGTGAATCTACTCGTATACTACAACGGTAGATACATGTCATTATAAAGGTTTCCAAACCCCCCAAAATGCACACCAAGGATGAACTCTAATGTAAACTATGTCCTTTGGGTGATAATGATGTGTCAATGTAAAGCTCATCAATATAACAAATGTTCTACTCTAGTGGGTGATGTTGATAACAAGAGGGGCTATGCATGTGAAGAGGTAAGGGGTATATGGAAAATTTTTGGACCTTCTGTTCAATTTCACTATGAATGTAAAATTCCTCTAAAAAATAAAGTATTTTTAAAAAAATAAATTTGTCCTCCAAAACAAGAACACTAAGTAATTTACATACCGAAATAAGCAAAAATCACAACATTTAAAAATGTAGATAAGGCTACTTGGTAAATCTTTACATAAACAAAAACCTTGTTCTAACTAAAGCAGTTTTGATTCTGTATACTATACTAGTTATCTAGTACTAGTTATACTAGAACAAGAGAAAGATTCTGGCTAATTAATGCAGAAAATAATTCACTGGAAGGGTATCTAATAGCTCACAGAACTGATACATAGCTAGAGATCTGTATTCAGAAAACTGGGAGGAACGAGGGAAGCTAGTCAGCTTAGAAGTACAGGCAAAGACTTCTGACAGAAACAGCTTACTTTAGGGTGCTTCTGCAGTCAATACCAGACTCTGGATGCTCATAAGCTATTGCTGGTAGCAAAATGATTCCTGAACTGTCTCTGGTTATTTGCGTGAGTGGGTGGACTGTAAGTCCCTAGTGCGGGCATTTGATGCACCCAATGAAACACAGCTAAAACAAATGAATGAACATAAACATACACAAATGTCCCCATAACAAGTGTAATGTTAACCTGGTTTTTATAATTCTACGGAAGAAACATTTATAGTTTAAAAAACAAAGACATCACTGCCCATGAGACATCGATTAAGAAAATTCAGAGGTTACTCTGTTCTTAATGTATCTTACTCTGTGAAGGGAGACAAAGATCCACTGATCTGGGAAATGTTACAAACAGAATTTACCTTCCTCTCAGTCATATGGCTGAATAACATTATTAATTCCTCTAAGGTACACTGATCTTGGGTAAAGGAAGCTTACTAAGGTACAGAACCATTTTTTCAAGTGGCATTGACTGAAAGCCCACTACTTTAAGCATTCCAAATACACTTTGAGACATGCTGGCCAGGGACTTCAAATAAATAATATTCTTTCATAGACTCCTCACTACTCGAGCCAAGTTTTATCCCTATTTACAGACAGAAAACAGGCTCAGAGGGGAAAAAAGTACTTTGGTCAGTAAATGTTGGCACCAAGATCTAAATCCAGGTCTGACTCTTAAATCCATACTTTAATATATTGTGCTGTTCACTTTATCTGCCAGTCTTATTACTACAAAGCACTTGGCAGATGAGAACATACATTTATGACAGATTCTTCTACATATTTGGATCCTACTGTCAAAAACAATTATTCCAAGAGAAGAAGGTGGGGCACAAGCTAAGTTATTGCCAATCTCACTAACAAAGGGGAGAATAAACAGGAAGTAAGTTTCACCTAACTCTTAGAACAGGTGTCCTCAAACTGCGGCCTGCGCCACATGAAGCGGTGTGAACTTTATTTGTTCCCGTTTTGTTTTTTCTTCAAAAAATAAGATATGTGCAGTGTGCATAGGAATTTGTTCATAGTTTATTTTTTTTAAACTATAGTCCGGCCCTCCAACAGTCTGAGAGATAGTGAATTGGCCCCCTGTTTAAAAAGTTTGAGGACGCCTGTCTTAGACGGTAAACAGGTAAAAATCCCATGACATAAAAAAAATCTGTAACTCAATTTGAAATAATTCTTAGAAATGGCCTATTGCCTTTCTTGGGTCAGAACCAGAACTCTGAGCACCAACGAATATCTATGTGTAATAATTATTTTCTTCCTAAACTTAGGTCAGAAAGATAACCAACTTTAAGCAAACAAATGAATTATTATAAATCATCATCCCACAGATAAATTAACTATTTCTTTTTTCATTTCCTCATTCACCCAACCTTTACTTACCTTTTGAGGTTTCAATCTCGATTTTGTAGAGTTTACACCAAACAAGTGTGTATAATGACTAAAGTAGATTATACTGAGGGAAGGTCACTCTATAAAGGAAGACTCATTCTATAGTGTTCACCTCCAGTTGACAAAATTTTGAAATGACTTTCAATATTATATCAGTTTAAGGACAGAGGATACCGGTAGTCTCCAGATCTGGCTCAAGAGCAGTTGGGAGCAGTAATAAGCTAGCCTTACTACTCAAAAAGTGTGGTCCAAGGATCAGTAGCATTGACCTCAGAATTGACTGTACAATTTCAGGCCCTACCCAGACCTGAGGAGTCAGAATTTGCATTTTAACAAGATCCTTAGATGATTCATATATTAAACTTTGAGAAGCACCAGATCAGAATACAAGCTGAGAATAAGGAAACCTGGGTTAGAATCTATGTGTAACACTTACTGTACGACCATGGACAAATCTGCCTCTGTGTGCTTGTTTCCTCAATTATGAAACAGAAATAACTGATCTCCCTTATTTCCACACCCACTTTCACCCAACCATTCTCCAGAGAGCATCAAAAGTAGTCTTCTTAAAGTATAGATTAAAACCTTTTAATAGTTTCCCTAGAGTTATATCCAAACTCTAACTATGGCCCATAGACCCCTGGCATTATCTGGCCCCTGGAACTCTCTCCAATCTCTTCTTTCTGCACGTTAGTCTTTCCATTTAGTTCCTGGAAGACTCAAAGTTCTTTCTAGCCTCTAGTCCAGGGGTCCTCAAACTTTTTAAATAGGGGGCTAGTTCACTGTCCCTCAGACGGTTGGAGGGCCAGGCTATAGTTAAAAAAAAAAAAAAAAAAAACAATGAACAAATTCCTATGCACATTGCACATATCTTATTTTGAAGTAAATAAACAAAAAGGGAACAAATATAATCACACCGCTGCATGTTTGAGGACCCCTGCAGTCTATGAGGACCCCTGCAGTCTAGTCATTTGAAAGTGCTATTCCCCAATGGAGTGTTTTTGGCCCTTTCCCACCCCCTTCCCACAGATTTGAAGAACTGACTTTTCCAATCCAATTTTTCTGCCACCCACATACTCCCCAGCTCTTTTTTATTTTGGGTAGGAAAGAGGTTGGTGGATTACTTGTAATTACCCTACAGTTTTAAAAGAGAAAAACACAAATATGAACTCACCTGATGATCTTATTATCTACTTTAGGTTACATAAAATAATTAAAGTGTTTTTGTTTATTTTTGATTATAATTTTTTTGAGCATGATACTTCTTGAAGCCATCTCCAGGATGAAGTCCAGGCTTCCTCTTGCACGTCTCATGGTAGAAAATGGTTTCTCTCCTTCTGATCTTTCTCATTCTTCTGCTACAAACCATGCAATCCTTTGTTGATTTTTTCCATTTTGCATTATAAAATCCATCTTTCCATTTAGCCTTTCCTCAGTATCAGAAGACGGTCTTCCTCTCTTTCTTGAATTTCTGTTCCTCACATTGCTCACAAACTGAGTGATGAGATTTCTCCTGTAAGAAAGGTGTGTCTGCATTTTTTCTCCACTCTCCTCCTTATCTAATGTAAAGGATGTAGCTGTTCACAACTTCAACTACCATCAGCCTGAAGAATATTTTTTTCACCATTTGTAAGACCTCCTTTTAAGTCCGTAACATCCACAGTACTGATCAGCTCTGTTCACTCTTCCATAAACTTTGTGTATTCTAAAAATAACTGTCAGTTTTTCAAACTGAACAAGCTGTTTCTTCCTAAAACTAGTGATCAACTGTGTTTGAGGGCCCAAGAGTGTACTCAGCACTGTCACTAACCTCTTGTTATGGAATGAGAGGCACATCATTTTAATATTCCTGAAGTATCTTCATTTTCAGATCATTTGGAAAAACATTCCTAGAATCCATAACTGTTCCTGTTATACGTATTTTCATTTTATGCAATCCCTGATGTGTGACAGAGTATGAGAACTTTTTAAGATCACCACTGCCATCACGATAAACCTTAGATGTTGCGTATTATTGTCACTTTCTTCTTCATCACTAGCTTCAGATTCACAGGAACTAACATCACTGCCTACAGTAAGTTTCTTTATGCTCAGTTTTATCACTAAACTTTACTTCAACCTCACTGTCCTCAAAAATCCACATTGCAAAATCATTATCACTTACACACCTTCTCCCTGCCATTTTCCTACAAGCACAGGAATACAATGCACGATCACCTGTTCACATCAAAACCCCCAAAGCATACAATCTGTGCTGATGGCTAGTGTCCATATTACATAAGGAAACATGTCAGGCTCCAAAAGTAGAGTGGGTCAACAAATGCAACAACAACAAAAAAAGTGTCACGAAAATCATTATGTTGGATGAGGCCTGACACTGGATCAAGAAAGGGTTAAAACTAAAACCCAGAGAGGCATGTCACCTAAAGCTGGTCCCATTGTTATTTTTATATTACAATACCCTGGTTGTTTCTTTCATAACAAGTATCGAATGTAATTACTTGTTTGATTTTCTAAAATGTTAAAGCTCTTGGCACCTAGCACAGTTATCTTCCACATAATATGCATGCAAATATTTGCAGAATGGAGTTCACAAAAGAAGTATGCACTGGGAATACAATCTGTGCTTGTCAGCCTACTAGTACTTAAAGCCACAGGTCTACAGATGATCACTTACAGAAAATAAAAACAGGAGACCCAAAACTGCGTTAATTGTTCTAGCATATAAGGGCAAGGCAAAAGACAAAAATCTAGCAATAGAGAGGCTGATGAGCGAAGAGTAAGACTAGTTAATCATGGTATCATGAAAGATAAAAGATGGCATTTGTGATCATTTGCATCAAATATCAAAACACAACCACAGAGAAATGTTTGTTGATAATGGAACTAGAGGTAACTTGACAAGCAACAGTTTCAGTGAGGTGGGAGTGGAAGTCAGATTGGAATGAGTCAAGCATTCAATGGAATGTGAAGAAGCATAGATGATGTGTGAAAGAGTCTTTTTTAAAGATACTGGCTGTATGTAAATAGAAACAGACAATTACGGGGTCATTGAAAGGCAGAGAGGAAGGAAGGGAAATAGCCAGTGTTATTAAGTGGATACAAATTATCTTTTAAAGAGGAGAAATAACTGAAGAGAGTCCCTTAAGAAAGTTAGGGGTAGAGACCATTTAGACTGAATTTCACTTTAATATTAATGAGCACTTTATATGTGGCTTTTGAACAGAATACATATCCAGAATTAGGACAATCCTCTCCCTAATCTCTTAAATCTTATCTATGAGTTTCCTTCCTTATATGTGCTTACACTGCACCCCACACCTATCACTTCCCTGACAATTAATGAGGAAATGTCTGCCATAGGTAAGTAAAAAAAAAAAAAAAAAAAACCTGGGAAGGGAAGAAGTACACAACAGTATCAGTAGATGCCTTTAGGTGGCAGGATAACACAGTTTTATTTGTTTCATGTTTTTAAGGGCTCCAAATTTCCTATAAATCATACATTTGTTTATAATCACAAATTTTTTTGGTAAAATTTTTCCAAAGAAAAGTTTCCCCTGAGCCAAAGAACATGCATCAAATTAAGAACAAATCATGTAAAAAAATGTTTTGGATTAGCTGCTGCCTGCTCTTGAAGCTTCTTCCTACTCTTTCTGGTATTTGGAGCTTAGTGCACAGGAAGCACTCTGGCTGAGTACTGGTAGTTAAGAGACCTTGCACATATGTTACAGAGTGAAGATGAATAAGAAATCACCCCCAAATTCCCACTGCAATAAATCATGAAAAAGCATTATGACAGTTCTTCAACAGAAAATGCTTACAGAACTCCAATGTACCACAAAGTGAAATACTTGATTCTTTTTGCCTTGCAATAATTCCCTTCACCTCTCACAAACTCTGAAAGTAAATTGAGGTGAGAGCCGCCCAACCACCCATTATAATATGTCAGGAAGCAGCTAACTGAATCTTGAAACCTGTCCTTCTATTCACTGTTTAATTACAGAAGCACAGACATCACTGGTTAACTGATTTTGTTTAAGGAACACTACATGATTGTCAGGCCTTTCCATCTGGTCTAGTTTCTGATTATATTAACAGCAACTCAAAAAATACTCTGAAAACCATTTATAATCTCTGTAACAACAGCTAACAATTACTCTACACCTATTATGCATTATATGTAATCCTTATAACAAGTTAAAGATGAAAACTATGCCCAGTTTAACTGAGGCTGGGAGAACCACTACCTACCAAGTGGACAACCTTCAGAGGTCCTCAAACTTTTTAAACAGGGGGCCAGTTCACTGTCCCTCAGACCACTGGAGGGCTGGACTATAGTTTAAAAAAAGAATTATGAACAAATTCCTATGCACAATGCACATATCTTATTTTGAAGTAAAAAAACAAAATGGGAACAAATACAATCACACCACCTCATGTGGCCCATGGGCCATAGTTTGAGAACCCCGGATTGTTCCACAACTCCACAATGTACATCTATATACACAGCCCACCTCACTACACTCCTCATACAGATAATGGTCTTCCTATCCTCAAGCCACCTAAAAACATCCGTCTCATGTGCCCTGAGAATTGGTGACCTAGATTTTATGTGATACTTATAGTAAGTAAAAATAAAGTAACTGAAGAATAGCCTTTACTTGCTCAAGAGAAATCTGGAAATTATCTGCAGAAGTACCCTGGCAGAGTCTCTTGTTTATACTTCAGGTTAAGTGTATTCTCTACACTTCAGTAAGTTCAAAGAAAGAAAATAAGGGGCGGCGCCTGTGGCTCAAAGGAGTAGGGCATAGGCCCCATATACCCGGTGGTGGCCAAGAACTGGGAAAAAAAAACAAACAAACAAACAAACAAAAAAAAACAAAACAAGAAAGAAAGAGAGAGAGAGAGAAAGAGAGAGAAAGAAAGAAAAGAAAGGAAAGAAAGAAAGAAAATAAATAAATAAGGACAGGGATATTAAAACAAGAAAGAGGAATCTGAAACCTCCAACACTGCCTTTGGAGATAAGAATGTTTACTACATCCCCTCAACATCTACTCTACAGTCCTGGGAAGCTATATATCCAGGAGTTACCCTTATGATCATTTACTCCCAATTACTCAGAGAAATTGGCCATGAGAAGAACTAGGCAACAAAACAGAGAGTTAGCAATGATTTGCCAGTAGAGGAAATGGCAGCATGCCAAGAGCCCTTCTTAGCATTCTCAACATAAAATATAAACAGCAACTCCTAAATTTAAGTTTTGCAAATTGAGGAAGAGACTCCTACCTACTCTATGCATTTTAAATTGGTGTTCCGGAATTATAGTCTACCCTTTAAGAGTTGGTTTCCCACAACCTTCCTTTTCCCATCCCCTTCCTTATTTGTGGCTGGACTTGTGCAAAAAAGTTCAATCCTAACAATCACTGGTTATTATCTCATCTCACCACATCTAGATTCAAAGATGCACATTCTTTCTCAGCCTTGCTCACTACAGACAGAAAATTATGAAATCAGCCTCTAAACTAACACTCTTTTATTCAAATTTCGAGAATTTGCCCACAGAAAAGTCTGCCCCTATCTAATAGGTTAATTTCACCCAGAAGGGCCACACCGTAGTATTCAGTAAGTTCAGGAAAATATTTTCTTTTGTCAGAAATCAAGTTACTCATCTTACAATTTACTTCACCTGAGACTTATTTTGAAAACTAAAAATGCCTTGCCATACAAGTATCTATTTCAAAAGATTTGAACTGGGAACTTTTTTCTTTTACCCCCCTCAGACTATATCTGAGCTACACTGAAAGCCACTGCAAAGACATTAGTAAATACGCTTTTCTGATTTGCAAGTGAGTTCGGAATTTGCTTTAAAATAATGGAGGGAAAGAGTGGGGTATAAATAAACTAGCTCTGTGTTGGTAACTGTTGGAGTTGGGTGACAGTTACATTATACTACTTTCTACTTTTGTACGTTTTTAAAATCTCACAAATTAAAGATACTTTAAATTAAAACTTTATCCTGCCATATCTTTCCATTTCCACTATCCACATTGTTACCAAAACAATCCCCCTAAAACTCAAAATCTACCTACATTAAGTACAAACTCCTTACTTACAACCAGCATCCAAGGCCGGGCGTGGTGGCTTCCGCCTGTAATCCTAGCACTCTGGGAGGCTGGGGCAGATGGATTACCTGAGCAAGACCATCTCTAAAAATAGCTGTGCATCGGGGTGGCGCCTGTGGCTCAAAAAGGTAGGGCTCTGGCCCCATATGCCGGAGGTGGCAGGTTCAAACCCAGCCCCGGCCAAAAAAAAAAAAAAAAAAGCTGTGTGTCATGGTGCCAGTAGTCCCAGCTACTCTGGAGGCTGAGGCAAGAGAATCGCTTGAGCCTGAGAGTTTGAGGTTGCTATGAGCTATAACTATGATGCCATGGCACTCTACTGAAGGCTACAAAGTGACACTCTGTCTCAAAAAAACAAACAAAAAAAAAATCAAAAAGAAACAGCATCCAAGACATCTAAGACCTGGTCACTGCTTACCACTAGTTCCATGATTACCTAATATTCTCTTTCCCTTCAGGTCCCCATATGTTTTAGCCACTTCAAGCTTTTTATAGTTTGCCTAACATTCAAGATTTTTGATACCTTAACTCACTGTTCTTTCTGCTAAAATGGTTGCTCCCTGCATATACTCTAAAGCCCAGCTTAAATTGTTACCTCTTCTACACTGAGGTACCAAACAAGAACCCTACACATTCATAGAAAATTTTACATAAATGGGTATACACACTGACTTTTTTTTTTTTTTTTTTGAGACAGAGTCAATTTGTCATCCTGGGCAGAGTGTTGTGATGTCACAGCTCAGAGCAAACTCAACTCTTGGGCTTACGTGATTCTCTTGCCTCAGCCTCCCAAGTAGCTGGGATTACAGGCACCCACCACAAAGCCCAGCTATTTTTTGGTTGTAGTTGTCATTGTTGTTTAGCAGGCCTGGACTGGATTAGAACTAGCTCCCGTGTATGTGGCTGGTGCCCTACCCGCTGAGCTACAGGTGCCAAGCCCACACTGACTTCTTAAAAAGATCCATGACCTAAAAAACACTAGAAACCACTGCCCTAAAAATATCCTATACATAGTCTGCTTAGCTACTATAATGTTTTCACCTGTTTACCTTTCATTTATGAAACACAGGTGTATACTTTCCCCAAAGACATGATAAGTTACTGTCAAATGCAATAAAGAGTACCAGACAACAAACAGCATTCTACCCCTTTTGTATTGTTCAGCTCCAATTCTCTCAAGTCCCTGGGTTTACAAAGAACAGGCAGCATCTCTACAGATCAAAACTCCTCTATATAAGGGGAAATTCAGTATTCCTGGATAAAATCTTGTTCTACAGCCTAATGAAAAGTAGCAAAAGCACAAACCTTGTTATTATAAGGTTTGGATTAAATAAATGTCTAAATAAAAGCTAGGTTTTACATGCCTTAATATAGTCTGACAAAAAGTCTGTCTTAAAAAAGTATCTATATTGGGAGGAGGAGAGAGCTCAGTAATGTGTTTGTTTCCACATATGTAGATTTAAAAGGAAAGCAGAGACTGAAGACTACTGCAAGTAAAGTCAAAATAAAGCAGAGAACATCATGAAAGGCCTGACAATTAGGCTTAAGCACCATTTACTTGGTGTATCTTAGACAAGTTATCATACCACTCTGAACCAGTCACCCCTATAAAATAAACAAGGCTATCTCACAGGATTTTTCCCAGCAAAGAGTAAGTCATGTTGTTATTTGTTCTATTTCTTTTAGCTCCACTATAAGAGCAGCACACCTTATGCTATACATTCTATAGATACAAAGATCTGACCAAAAGCAAAACAAAGCTGGCCTTTTCAACCTTTCTATACACTACCTGCATATGAACAAAAACAATATATATTAATCTCCAGACTATTAGCCTGAAGTGTTGACATTAAAAAAAACTTAAACTCTACTTTGATGACAATGAGATTAGAAAGTTCCATTCTCATTCTCAAGTTATAGTTTTCCAAAGGGTAACCTACTAAATAATGTGCAGGCAACACCACTTAATTAAAAATTTTAATTGGATCTGAACTATTTTCAGCTGGGTCAAATGGTTTTTGGTTTTAGAGGAAAGAGACAAATATTCTTTCAAATGGTTTAAAAGAACAAGTTATGTATGGCAATTATCAACATGGCAGTAACTCTTTCCAATATGATAAAAACAATTTCAACTCTACAAGTCTGTTACAAGGATCAAATTAGTTCATCAATAATAAAGCTGTAAGACAGAAGTCTTTAAAAACATGAGAAACTGGGACTTTAACATGTGAACATAGGAAAGTGGAAATAATGAATCATGCATACAAGAGAATATTATGCAGCCACTAAAAATGCTACATAAGTATATATAATGACTTGGAACAAGCAGTCAATATATTAACTAATAACAAATTTGAAAATACATTGCTATACTGGTTTGGAGAAAACTGCTAAAAACACATTTTGGGGACAACTGAAGAAATGTGAATATGGACTGATAATAGGTACTATTAATCTAACCAGGTAACAAATTCCCTGGGTGTGAAAATGGTATTGTAATTTTTTAGGTAATTCCCTTTTTCTCAAAACGTGTGCAAAAGGATATAAAAATGAAGTGGCAGCCTTATTTGATATGCTTCAGAAAAACACACACATATGTGGGTCACTACGAAAGTTGAGACAGATTGTGTTACAGTCCATTATTTCACTTCCAAGAAACACAGCCGACATCACAGTTATTGAATTTTTACTTCCATGACTAATTTATACCATATTCATGGTATAAAAATTCAAGCAAGGGATGGTACTGACTGCAAGGAGAAAGGAGAGTATTAAAAAAGTATTTCCCCTTTAGGTTGACTCTTACTCTTGGGATGAGAACTGCTTCATATTTTTTTGATTTTATAACATCTGTGCGTGTGTATGTATGTACATGCATGTGTACCCTCATGATACCTCATTTTATATAAGTATATAAATATTTCTATATGTTTATATATTATTATATATATTTAAATATATAAATATATAAAATGAGGTATCATGAGGGTAGGACCCAGGTCTAAACATGAAATTAATTTGTTTCATTATATACCTTATACACATATCCTGAAGATATTTTTAATAATTGTGTGTATGAAAAAGTTTATGTTAAATACTTAATTTTCCACTGTGGCATCATGCTTGTGCTCAAAGTTTGGGATTTAGGAGCAGTTCAAATTTTGGATTAGGAATGTTCAACCTGTGTTACCCGTCTCCAGCAAAATAATTTGATGCAAAAATACCATATATACTCGAGTATATAGGGTACATGTTAAAAATGATCCATTCTGGAAAGAGGTAGGAATAGGGATTTTTCTGGTATTGTTCCCTGTATTTTTCAGTGTTATTCTAAATTTCTCAGAAGTAGAAACGCAAACATTCCAGAAAAAGCTAAATTTCTCCATGACTGTACCTCCCAATTGAATTCAGCAGTTTGCTGTACTAGCTTTTTAAGAAACAAAAACACCATACAGTATGTACAGTATGTACAGTATGTCTTCCAACTTACCTAAACCTCTTCATAGCTGTATCAATTTATAATACTTGTGAGCAGTGTTGTAAGACCATGCTTTTGTCTATGCCTTTTGCCATGCCTTGATATTACCAAATTATCTATTGCCAATCTAATGATTATCTAATTATCTAATTATCTACTGCCAATCTAATGATTAAAAGACCTCATTTAAACTTGCATTTCTTAGCTTGAGTATCATCTCTTTTTATTGGATACTTTCAGTTTCCATTCTAAGAAAAGCCCATCCCTAATTTTCTACTTAACTGCTTTTCCTTATTCTTTAAATGTTACCCTCACCATTAAGGAACTACACCAAAATATTAATGGTGACTGAACATTATGGTTGGATCATGGATATCCCCTCAAAATATGGACAAATTTTCTAGTTTTTCCTGAATTAATTTAGTGATTGAAACGTGAAAGTAATTACCGGTATATACTAGATGGAAAAAATCCTGTTAAGACAAAAACATTACTTTCAGGGTACTCTATTATAGGAGTAACCAACACCCTTATAAAGAGGTTATAAAATCTAACTCAAAAAAATAAATTCATCTAAAATATAAGTCTGTGAAGAAATGAAATTAATGTTTGATCCTATTGATTCACTTGGGATACATTTAACTACCTTTACTTAGCATTTGAGTTCATGAAGTACTTCTCATGTATCTAAGCTTAACTCTAACAAAAGTCTATAACATTTCCTAATGCCCTCTTGTAAACTGCCATAGCACAATTTTATTCATTTTTCATATTATTATACTGATCCCTTTGAGAGTGATTTTTAGGTCTCATTCCCCTAATAGACCCTACTGTCTTCCATTCTCCAGTCGCTTATCTTTGTATTCCCAGTATGTGGCAGCAATGAGTATGTCCTCATTAAATGTTTGTTGAATTAATGAGGTATCATCACCCTCATCTAAATGATAAGGAAACTGGCTCACTGATGAAGTAGTTTGCCCCAAGTAAGATGGCTGTTAAGTATTTATTTTACATAAATTGCAATGGCCTTCTTTTTGTAAAGTACTAGTAGTCCCCAGGTTACAAACAAAATCAGTTCTGTAGGTGTGTTCTTAAGTTGAATTTGAAAGTAAGTTGTAATAGATACATTTTGCCTACTACCTGTAATCTCCATTCATAAGTGCAAATCATATGTCAGTCAGATTGTTACCCAAGGACAGCCTGTCTGCCTGTCCTCTATTAACACTTTGAAATATACAGTAGAACCTCTCAAAGTTGACCACCCAAGGGACTGAAACAAACTGGTCAACATAAGAAACTAGGCCTACTGTACTGATACATACATACATGTGGTACATGTCCAGTGTATGAAAATTAGGTCAACTTAAGGCGGTGGTAAACTATGGAGGTTCTACTGTATAATCTCATATTAACACTCACAGTAACCTATGAAGTAGGTTTTGTGATGATCATTTTACAGATAAAAATAGAAATTTACTAGGCCCGCTATAATCCTAGTTTATATGAAGTGTAGCTATATCTTTATAAACCTGATCACTAACTGGGTATAGGAGCCTGTATCTTATGTAAACATTTTAAGGGGAGGGGAGAAAAGGGGAGGGGGAGAGGGAAAGGAAGACAGTAGAAAGAAGGAAGTTAAAGCAACAGAACAGAGGCTAGAAACCAGGTATAGGTCCATCTAAAGATGGTACTGTAGTTTCAACCTTGGAATCCAATGTTGCCCCAAAGGTTTTTCTTGATATTACCCTGTATTCATAGAAGACAACTGTAGGCTTTCTCATGTATCAGCAGTTTCAAAAGCTGGGGAGGCACACATAATTAGGAGAGCTTTGAGAAACAATAAGCTGTATCATTCATGGATAACACAGGGGAAGAAATGATGACACAAAGGAAAAGGCTAAGAAACTTTAAATATGATCTCACAGTCCTTAACTATACTGTGAGTTTCTCAAGGGCAGAGACCAAGTCTCACTCATCCTCTGTACCTTATTCCTGTACCCAGAAACACTCAGTAAATGCTTGTTGAACTGAAATGAAGAGAGGTAAGATCTAAGAGGGAAAAGGAAAATAAATTTAAAAGCTTAACAATGATTTCCATTTATTGAGCACTAACTATGTGTCACATGTTGTATTTCAGACATTACGTATAATGCTAAAAAGGGACATTTACATCTTTTCTAACCTGATATACATGATGCTACCCAATTATGTTAATAGTGGTGACACTTATGACTTAGGAAGACTCATTATGGGTTACTAAGGTTACAACAGAACCCTGAACAGAAGAATCCTGAACACTAAGGAGGCTGTACAGATGAAGAGAGATCAAAATAACTGATATAATACACACCACCACAGTACTGGGTAGGACCCTTCAGAACATATGAATGTCACTACTAAGATTTTGCAAAGTGAAAAACTACTCTGGTAGGACATTGGTTATAACTGGCCAAAGCCTTAGAATCCAAATAACCAAAGAACAATCCCTAGCCCTCCTACCACTGATGATCCCATACAGACCTAAAGGATCCAGATATTTTTGTTAACCAGCTATCACTTCACCACCCTTACTGCTCACCTAAGCTGTTGCAAAGGTTAAGTAAAATAGTATATTAAATAAAAATATCACCATAACTGTGATGGATGTGTTACTAAGTTCAATGTAAGCATTTCACATTGTATATCAAAGCAGTACCCTAAACCCCATAAATGCATCAATGTACAAAGTTATGATTTAATAAAATATAATAAAATAAATTACAACCTACAGATCACCTACAGTATACTAACACCTTATATTTTCTCATTTAATTCCAATAACCATATGAATAAGCCATTTCCCCTGATGAAAAAGCTTACAAGTTAGCTTGCCCAAACTGATAGAACTGGTTAAGTAGCCAGCCCCCCAAACTCAGAACTGCCTCGGCTTCATGCTCTTTCCACTATTATCATGGCAATTCAAACATTTCTATCTAAATTCTAGTAAAAAAATTAGGGAAGAATGAAGAGCAACCTGGGGAAGTTAAGTGGAAAGGGAAAAGTGGTACTGGGTACAAAGCTCAAAGCTACCCATGTCAAGAGGGAATTTCCTGGGAGGTGCCTATGGCTCAAAGAGTAGGGCGCTGGCCCCATATACTGGAGGTGGCGGGTTCAAACCCAGCCCCAGCCAAAGAAACTGGGGGGGGGGGGGGAAGGGAATTTCCTTTGACTTCACCTTTGATCTTAATTTCATTGGCTAATTCCAGGTCTGGGGCAAAAATGTACAAGAATGAGCCTAGAACATCTTGACATATCAGATAACAAGGAAGTTATCAAAGACTACTTATTAGATACTAGAGATCAAGGGAAGAAAAATAAAGGTAGGGTATAGGAGCCCATGCCTATAATCCTAGCACTTTTTGGGAGATGGAGGTAGGATGACCACTGGAGCCCAGGAGTTTGAGATCAGACTAAAGCAAGAGGCTCAGGCCCTGTTTCTACAAAAAATAGAAAAATAGCCAGGCATGGTGGCACATGCCTATAATCCCAGCTACTCAGCAGGCTTGAGCCCAGAAGTTTGAGGTTGCAGTGAGCTGTATAATGATGTTACTGCACTCTAGCCCAGGGAGACAGAGCAAGACCCTGTCTCAACAACAAAACAAAAAACAAAAACAGTCAATGCCAGGCAGTGCCTGCGGCTCAAAGGGGTAGGGCGCCGGCCCCATGTGCCATAGGTGGTGGGTTCAAACCTAGCCCTGGCCAAAAACAAACAAACAAACAAACAAAAAAACAGTCAACGGCCAACTTTAAGAAAGTCCAAATAGCCAAAAGTGGAACAATTTGAATTTCATGGGTCAGAACTTCAATGTATTGAAATCCATCAAATTTTTATATCCATGAGTACAGTTATACATACACATACACACATATATAACCTTTTGAAGATGACAGGGAACCAATTCATTATCTTGAAAGCTATGTTTTGAAAAAATTAGCCTGTCCTTCTCATATAAACTATATCACTGAGTAGCCAGAGAAAAGATGAGCAAAAACATGTTAATAAGTGAAAAGAAAAGGACAGAATTAGAACAGAATTAGAACAACCATTTTGCAACTCCCAACAAATTAATGCATAAAACATCAAGACATTGTAACATGATGAATGCTGTGGATGAACACCTCCACCAATGTATTTGGCAAAGGGAATAAATCTGGAATTTATCTAGCCTCTGGATCCAGTTGCAAATTTGCAGGAAATAGAGAGCAACACTGATTTGAGAACATTTTGAGAATCACTGCAATGGATAATTTCAAAACTGCTTCTAAAGCTGAAGGTAGTACTAAACAGCACTAAAGACAGAAGTGTTTTACTCATAGATTGGGAAAGTAGAGCCCCTCCCCCAAAAAAAATAGTTAACATTCTGTGTCAACCAGTCTGCTGCTGAAGGTTCCCTGACCATCAAGTATCACCTGAGAACTTTTTAGAAATGCAAAATCTGCAGCAGCTCTGTGACCTACAGAATCAGAAGCTCCAGGGGGAAGGCCCATTAATGTGTTTTAGCAAGCCCTCTAGGTGATTCTGATAGTCCCTGAAGTTTCAGAACCACTGTTGTAAGCACTTTACATACATTAACTCAGCTAAACTTCTCCAAAACTGAGGTAATATTATCACTATTATAAGGAAGAACAACTGTGGCACAAAGCTTTTAAATAATTTACACATGACACAGGTAATAAATTTGGCTCCAGAGTCCATGTTCTTAATCAGTGTGCCAAAAGAACTCAAATTGGAAGAATGCAGTAATATTCCCTCCTTGTAAGTGACTAGAAACAAAAAAGAAAAAGAAAAAAGAATGCAGTAATGAAGCAGAGTGGAATAAAAATAAAAAGCAAAAACCAGGAGAAATATGCCTCTCTATAAAAGACAGGAAAGACAATAATCATAGCAAATAATGTACCCATAAAGCAATGTTCCAAAATCATTCCAAAACATAAGCAGCCACTAAATGCAATATACTCAAGCATTGCTAGAGCAATTATCTCTGCTATCTAATTATAAGGACTTAAAATCTGGGTTTTGCCACCAATCTTTTAAATCTAAATGATTATATAGTAAAAAGTTGTTCCAGAATAATTCATCTCCCTACTCTTAGTCCCCATTAGTCAACACTTAATAACTAGTGACAAGAAAAAACTGCTTTCTTTCAACACCTAAGATTATACAATCAAAATCCCAGCGTTGAAGAAGAATTTTAACATTCTATTTCGGGCGACTCCTGTAGCTCAAGGAGTAGGGTGCTGGCCCCATACACGGGGGGGGGGGGGGGGGGGGCCCGGATTCAACCCCACCCCCCGCCAAAACTGGGAAAAAAAAAAAAAATCATTCACCTAGTTAAATCAGCAACCCAGACTGAATCAGATCTGTAATCTCAATTTCCATTTATTCATACATTGGTAAGAAGTTAAATTCCAACTTTCTGTAAAATAACATTCTGGGATCAATCTATGTATGTGACCAACTATAATTTTTAAAGCCAAATAATTAAAAACTTTTTAATGTAACTAGAAGTTGAAAACAGATTAACAGCTCAAACAGAATCTACAGTTATTTTACTCAAAGAGAACCACTCCTTCACTATCTGAAACCATTTCCATAACCAGAAAACCAAGCTGGCCAACAAGTACATCAAGTTTTAGCAAGTCAACTCCTCTGACACATCAAATTAGAGGGCTTCCAAAGAATCTTAAGAGCTGAATTATCTCTAACATTAACATATATAAATATCTGGTAACCAGCTATTGAAGAATTGAATCAAAGAACAATACAACAAAACACCAAGGAGTCCAAGTGCTTTTACTATCAACATAATAAGATAGTGAGATCACTGCAGCAGCCTAAAATGGTTACATCTACACAAAAGATTTCAACAACTTATTCTTACTCTTAAGAGAAGTAACATGGAATGTGAAGGGCAAATATTTTCAAAGCAACCAAGTTTGGCATTCCAACAACACTTTGAACTCATGGTTGAAAACACACAACAAAAGAAAAAAGTCAGCATTCCCATTGTGAACTTGCAGCTGTTAAAAACTGTGGGAAATTTCAACTATGGGAATGCCTACTGTGTGCAAAGTACTATACCAATAATCCAGTTATCCTAGTTTCACAAACACAGGATTAGGTTTAAGTGATTTGTTCAAACTTCCCAAGTACAGAAAACTCAGGGTAAACATCGAATCACTATATCCAATGTGTTCAAAATTACTTTTGCTGAATTTATGAACTTAATGCAATTCCCAAGAAATCACTTCTTCAATATTTAGTCAATTATCAACTAGTAATTTCTCCACTGAAAGAATTGAAAAGACTGAATTCATGATCATAGCACTGGTGACTCACAATCATGTTTCATCTAAACATCTCAAAAAGTTTCATTCATGGGCGGTGCCTGTGGCTCAAAGGGGTAGGGCGCCAGCCCCACATAGAGGTGGAGGGTTCAAACCCAGCCCTGGCCAAAAACTTCAAAAAAAAAAAAAAGCTTCATTCATGATGGCCTCTACCTTTTCTACCCCTCTAACTTGAAATTACTCTTATTTTAAAGTAGGCACAAGCAGCCTTGCTCTGCTCCTATTTGTGCCTAAGTCAAACTTGGCAGGAGCCTATGTGCCCAACATCTGTTCTCAGAGTAGATCCTAGAATGGCCAATATTGCACAAGAAAACAAATAAGCAATTTAAAGGACTTTAAGCTGGGACACCATTTCCAAATCAAATAAAACGAAAAACAACAATAGGATAACTAAGGCTGGGTATAATAGTTCAAAATCAGAATGTAAGTGGAAGCTACAACTTCCATTTCAAGAACGGTATGACTGCCAGAGGAACTCATTACTGGGTCTTAATAGTTTAGAAGTTACGAGTCAGAGCAGCTAAGATAGCATGAAAAGAATAAAAAGCAACATTTTAAGATAGTATAGAAATACCTAAACCACCTAAGAAAATTGAAACCATGTGTGAAAAACCTCAAAGGCACAATCAGGTGATTATCTAGGAAACATTAGCTTCTTCCAGGAGGCCTACTTTTCATGTGGACTAGTAAGCAGGGCCAAGACATGAAGTGAAGTAAGGTATCAAATCAGACTTTACCACAGAAAAAGGAATCCATGACTAGTTATTTTAGGATAGTGCCTAGTCCAGCAGTATCAACTCCAACAGGGATACAGGAGATTACTACCATTGTTCCATTATAATGGGTCCTCCAGGGTCTTTTAATTTAGCAAGAATGGGTTAGCACTACCATTGGGATATAATCCCCATGCCTGAGGGGAACTCTATAAGGCAGTTTCTTCAACAAATAACTGGAAGAAAAAAACAAAGGGGACACAACCTGAAGATTAAAACGATTTAAGAGCTATATCAATTCTTTGTGATAAATACTTTCTGTGTATGCTGATTAAAACAAACTGTAAAAAAAAAAAAAAAAAAAAAAAAAAGAGAAAACCAGGAAAATTTGAATACATTTTATATTTGACATTTAAAAATCACTGTTATGGCTAGATGCAGTGGCTCACGCCTGTAATCCTAGTACTCTGGGAGGCCAAGGTGGGTGGACTGCCTGAGCTCATGAAACCAGCCTGAGCCAGAGCAAGACCTAATCTCTTAAAAAAAAAAAAAAAAAAAAAAAAATTAGCCAGGTGTTGTGGCGGGTGCCTATAGTCCCAGCTACTTGGGAGGCTAAGGCAAGAGAATGGCTTAAACCCCAGAGTTGAAGGTTGCTATGAGCTGTGACACCACAGCACTCTACCAAGGATGACAAAATGAGACTCTGTCTCAAAAAAACAAACAAATAAACAAAAAAAAAACTCTTAATTTTTTTCAGTTGTAATAATGGTTTTCAGGTTAGGTTTAAAGGGCTGTTGCCTTTTAGAGATATAAATATTTTACAAATAAAAATATGACAATAGAGATTTATTTCAAATTAAGCCACTAGGGAGTCAGTGTGTGTACGTAAGTACAGATGAAATAAGAGTAACTGCAGGTTGATACTGGTGATAAGTACACGGGGGGATCATTATACTATTCAATTTTTCTATGTCTGAAAAAAGAATTAGTTGAACATATTATCTTGCAATTTTATTTTTCAAATAATCTTAGGGTGATTTAAAAAATCATGTATAGACTGCACTAAACACTTCCATTTAATTCCATAATGAGCTCCACTTAAAATGCAGGAAGCAACCACTGTTATATCAGATCCAGACACTGGAAGAAACCAAAGTAGTTCAATCACAAAATGGAAATATACACACAAACCCCCCACTATCTCCATTCCAGGAAGTAAAACACAAATACAACTCATGAAGATTTACAATAACTAACCTAAAATCACAGCCAGTCATACTCATCCTGGTGGGAAATCCCAACACTGTACCAATAGCTTCACCAACCTTCCTGACCAAGTTGGTCTGCTGGTTCCTCTGGAGCACTCACTCAAAGTCAGGCTACAGGAAGACCTATAAAAAAAATGGTGGGGTAGGAGGAGGGGAAAGAGATACACAATACATTTAATAGGGTGTGTTGGGGGGGGGTGTTAGCCATTCTATCAATGTTCAAACATAATCAGTTATTATTTCTGAAGGAATATTAATTTGCATTTCTAAGACCTGCTTTGAGCAATAACTTAAGAATTCAGAACCCATAGCTATAGCAATAGGTCTGACACTTTGACAACATCCCTGAAAATTCAATCCATTTCTCAAATCAAATGAAATTATAGGAAATATGGTCAGTTTCATAGACAATTTTATATCCTCACTAAAAACTAATACTAAAGCAATTTTTAATTTAGTATTTGTGTGAAAAAGTATGTACACATAAAAATTATTCTTCACCTTCATACATGCTTTTTGGCCATACTGGGAGACAAACGATAAACATCCTGGAAACTCAGGCTGAACTTTGCCATTGAACCTTAGACAAAGTTTTTATTTGGTACTGCCACTCCTTCCTCTCTTCTCAGAGATCTACCTAGAATAAATTAAACTTTTAGATCACACCTAAATTATTATTCCCAGATTTATTCTAATTCTGAATGAAAAGAATCAAATTGAGGTTTAGTTAATCTGTGATCACTCTTTAACCCATTGTTAAAGGCACCAAGGTAAAAGTCTCAAAACAAAAAGTTACCTCTTGTCCGCCAATGAAAAGGGGGGAATTTATATTACCTCCAAATAACTTCAAACTAAATAAAGTAAACCCTGAAGCTCAAAACTAGATCCCCCATATAATTTATTAGATGGTTAGCCATTATAAATTTTCAATCCTAATACACTTTGCCATCATATACCCACTTCAGCCCCCATCATCCAGCCAAGGTAATTAGAGAAAATGCATTCACTTTAACATTGCTCTAATCAAAATATTAACCATAAGGAAAACTATCTCCAAGTCAAATATAGTCACTTCTATTTAATACGTGTGTTAAACATATAAAATAGCAAAAACACAAAAGGAGGTAGTATATTAGAGAACAAGCCATAATTCACTTTGGAAAAGAAGCTTAGTATTCTAAATGATCTCTTTCGGATGGTAATTATCCTGCTGGGGTTAAGGTGTCAAACAGTGGATCCCCACCAGGATCTGAGGATCAAACAAATGTGGGAGGGGGAAGCAGCATGAACACTTGAAAACTATCCAGCAAAAGTCCCTTTTACCATTGTGAAATGCACAGCATCAAATTTCATTACTTTTGCATGGTGTATGAGAGAACAGGCTGCCTTTAAAGGAGGGGAAAAAATGAGTAGGCAAGACATGAAGCACCCCTTCTGAAAAGTAGCACCCCTTCTGAAAAGTTGAACACCTGGGTATGGTTCTTGACAGGAACATTATGGTTGATGGTCATTCCAGGATAGTGATTTTGCTCTGAAATTCAAGGACTATTAGACGGAAACAAAGAATTGGAATCACATTCAAACACCATGGCCTAAGAGGAAAAAAAAACAATACAAAAATGACAGATCTAGCCTAGAAATATACCAGAAATTTAGTTAAAAAACTAAAAATCTCTTCTTTCCCTGGTCATAAAACTAGCATATGACACAGGTGCTTCTACCAATGTATTCTTACACTATGAAAATCTAATTGTAACTTCTTGTGTGTCTAGCACTTCACAAATTTTCTAATTCTAGCAACAATCCTTTAATGTGAACACAACTATGGCCATGATATAGATGGAGGAAACCAAGAATCTGAAAAGTAATTTGCCCAAGTTAACAAAGTTTCATGTGACCCCAAAGCACACAGTTATTTCCACCATACCACACTGCCTCCCATGACCAGGAACGTTGGTGTCTCCTCAAACTATGTAACATTAGGGCTAAAAGAATATAATGCTGCATATGTAATTTAAAAAAGGAAACAAATGATTGGGTCAATTGGCTGTAGTAATGAAGACATGGGGGAAGGGGAAATAAAGTAGAAAAGTGCAACAACTGAGGGGAAGGACATTATCTATCCTGCTATTTTCTAGCACAGGAAGGGAAAATGTAGAACCCGACAGCAGGGTAACTTCCCTCTACAGCAGTGATTTTCAAATAGTGAGAGAATCTTAGATGTGCCACTAAAATTTTTAAGAATCATTAATTAAATTATTTTCAAAAGAAATTTAAAGCAAAGTATATTCTCTTTTTAACTTTTTTGATCAACATAATTTAAGCGTACTGCAGAAGTTTAACTATAGGCTCAAGTGTGCTGTGAGATAAAGGTTGGAAAACATTGCTCTAGGGGATTCAGCTTTAGCAAAAAGACAACGGGGTGGGATTTGGAAATTAGAAGCATGTAAGAAGTGACTAGCAACAAGAAATGTCCACAGACCAAGAGGCTACAGAAACTCAGAGCCAGGCAGGAAAAAAGGGTGGTTCCCAGGGCTTCAGGGGGAATGTGGGAGGAATGGAAGACAAAAAGTTGGTTCACTGGAAGGTTATTCTCAACTGCCTTTTTTTTTTGCGGGAAGGTGGGGGTGTTATGAGAAAGGAAGGCTAAGGGCTACCACAATTATCCAACCATATACTCATTCAGTTTCACCTAAGACTGGTCTTGCAGCATGCACAGCTGAAGAAATAAGTGCCTCCTTGGCCCCCCATCAGGGCCATACCAACGTGACGACCTGAAGAAATGGATGGCTACCCTGCTTCCATCCACAGGGATGGAGTAAATGCAGAGAACAGTACTCAAAGTCTGCGCCAAGGGGACCAATGTAAGGAGACAAAACGCGCTAGGGGACTCAGGGTAAGCTCCGAAGTAGAAGGACTAATAGCACAGAAGTCAAAGGCAAAGGCTTTACTCCCCCCTTTAAATGTGAGTCTCGACTGTTCACATAAATAAGGAATATCAACACGGGACGACAGAATTAGGGGAAAGGGGGGAGTACATCAAAAACAACTACAGCTTGATCCCTAAACCTTAGCTCAAAGACCGTGGGAATTGGAGTAGACCCTACGTCAAGAAAAACTAGGGGATTCATCTGGGTCGTCGCAGGAGCTGAGAACGGAGGCAGGCCCTCAAAAAAAATAAAAGTAGGGGGAAGGGGTCCAATCATCTTTTGTAGGACCCCTCTTTCTCACTGTCCAATCCAAACCCCAACCCCGCTCCCCAACGCACTCCAGACTCTTCTCCCACCCTCCCCAGCCCGCCCACTGCGGCGGCGACAACGGAGGCCGGTGGGGCAAAGGCGGGCCCACACGCGGCTGAGGCCTGGGAAATGGTGTCGCCCCAATGGACTAGAAGCTGGGTAGTCTTCGTCCTAGGTGCGGTTTACCGGCACCTCGGTATTTTGCCAATCGTCACTTCCTTAACGTCGAGTACCTGAGAGGCGTCAAAAATGCAGATAGCCAACACCTTAGTCCCAGGTCCTGGCCAAACGGACATGAGCCTCCGCCGCCATCTTAACAGCAGGCGGACGGACACTAGTCACTCCCCCTCACCCCCAAGCTACCTCCGCCACCACCAACGGATCCCACGAGGATATAAGCCCACTCCCGCGAGAACTCACCGGCTAAGAACAGCACGAGCTGAAGACGTTGCCGCCGTCTCCGCAGCTACTGCAGTCAGTAGCTAAATCGCTGCCGCCTCCGCGCGTTCCCGCGAGAACCTCTACCAACAGGAAAAGCCTGAGCCCAGCCCTTCCCAGAACACTCCTCCCACCAAAGCTGAAGTCTCTATAGCTCGGCTCTCACCCTACGCGAAGCGAAAAGCAAATGACGCACAACCTCACGAAGCACTGAGGGGCGGGGCCAATCTGCCGCTGCCGGCTACCGCAAACGCTGAGAACTGTCGCGATATTATGTTTTAGCCTTCGCGAGACCTTCGAAATTCACCGCAGACTACCGCCCGCGCCTCGCCTTTAGGAAACATGAGATATCGCGAGGAGAGAGGCGGGGCTTCGTGAAAATGACTGGGAGTTTTTCCGGGGAAGGGAGGAACCTCCAGTCCTGCAGGGATCTCGCCTACCACGAGGTTTCCGACCCACTGCGGAGCTGGCTTCCAAACCTCGCGATAATATAGCTCAGCGTCAAATCTCGGCCCTGTCCTGAAAACTGCCTCCGCCCCCGATCTAGGTGTCTAGAGCTTAGTGCTTGAGGAAAATGGTAAAAAGTCAACCTGTTTATTCTCACGCTTCCGGGTAAGGCTGTACCAATTAGCCAAACTCCCTTCTGGAAGGGGAGAAAAGGGTCCCCCATTGTTACCTGCCTCCAGGAACCACATATCCTGGATTAACACATAAAAGACGTTCAATCTTACAATAAGCATGCAAATGAAAACAATGACATAACATTTTTTTGCCCATTAGATAGAAAAAAAAATTTAAAGACCTATAATATTCAGACTCCTTCCATCTCCGCACTGCAGGCTAACCTGAATCCATCTTAATCTAACTTAAAAACTCATATTGTTAGTTCTAGCTCCAAAGCCATCCATTTTAACTACTGAAGCTTTATCTTAGCATAACCAAAAATATCCTATAAAGTGGTTTTCTCCAAACAAAGGAGTCTGCCCTCAAAGGAAAATTCAAGCTGGGGCCGGGGAGGGGCGGTGTGAGTGCTTGAAGCTTTTAATATGGCAGTTTTTCTGCCTAACCAACGTTTCTCCAATAAATCGTGGGATCCACTCTGGATTGTTACAGTACATTTTAATAGCTAATAGTACAAATACCCCTGTCTTTATCTTTAAAAAAAATTTTTTTTGGTTATTCTTAGCCGTATTTTTCCCAGATGAACTTTAGAATCATATTAAGCTCCAAAAATGTGGTGTATTTATTAAAATTGCATCAAGTATATAAATCAATGTAGGAAAAACAGACATGACTACAAAATAGAGCCTTCTTATCCAGAAGCATGGTGTTCCTTCTCCATTTATGCAAACGTTATTTTATTATAGTCATGCATAAAGTTTTACAGTTTACTTCTACGTATTTTTATTCATTGTTCTTGCTATTGCGAACGGAATTTATTTTTAGTATTAAATTTTCAAAGTGCTTATTGCTTATAAGCAGGAAGACTATTGATATTTGCCTATTTACTTGTGTAATTGGAAAAATTAAAATATGTTCAATTTCACTAGTAATCAGGGAAATGCAAATGAATATAATGACATATGATTTTTGCCCTTTAAATTGATTAAAATTACAAAGATTGACAATACTTGTTGGCACAACTGGAAAAATAGGCACTCTTGCACAACCTTGGGAAGTGTAAATGAGTGTCTTTTGGGAAGGTAATTTTGACAAATCTATCAAAATTCAAAATGAATATACGCTTTGACCCAGCGATTACTCTTATAAGAATGCTTCCTACAGAAATACTCATACATGTGCACGAAACATATACAAACCCATTCATTACGGCATTGCTTGTAATAGCTATCCCCCTCCCCCCAAAGAGAAACAAGCTACAGGAATCGGAAAATGCTTAAACTGTAGTACAATCATACAATGCAGCTGTTTAAAAACTGACATAAATTTGGATTCCCTAACATAGTAAGATCTACAAGACATGTTGTTAAATTTTTAAACAGAAATTAGTCGAAATGAATATCTGTGTCTGTATATATTGTACCATTCAGATACCAAAAAAAAACCCAAACAAAACATATATATATATATATATATATATACACACACACACACACACACACACACACACACACACACATACACACACGCACACACCGCCTAGTAATTACCCGTGAAGCCTGCCTGCCCGCCCGCCCCTCACCTTCCCTCTCCACTGAGGCCGCCTTCCTCGAATCCATGAGAGAAACGCCGAAGGCCAGGCCTCTACTCCCTCTTTACGGCCACTTGGCCATGGCTAATGCTGGTACCTCGCATCCCCTCTGTCTGCGGTTCTTGCTGCCGGCTGCTGCCCAGCTGCCCCGGAAGATGCAGCTAACCCTCGGTCGGCTCTGGCCGAGGCCTGGGGGAGGGGGAGAGGAGGCGGGGTTCAGAGAGGGTTGGGACAGGACGCCCGGCCCCTTCACCAGCCTTTCCAGCAGACTCCCCAAGGCCGCTCCTCCGCGCCTCAGCGCAGGGTCCCGTGGGAAATCTCCCCTGGAGGAGCCGAGGACTACTCCACGATCAGAGCCCGCCCCCCAACCCAGGGATTAATGCTTACCTCAGTCGCAGTGGCTCCACGGGGCCTGCAGTAGTGTGCGGGGTCTGTGGCCCTCCTTCAGCCTAGTTCCCCTCGCTCACCCTCAGTTGAAAGCCAACCCACTCCGGCTCGGCTCACACTGGATTTAAGTCTCCACCCAGCCCACAAGAAGCCCCGCCCCTACCCCTTGGGAGGGCTCTCTCTCCCGAGTGATGCCGGATCTCCTACTTGCTACATAAATGCAAACATAGAGGATAGTAGGATCGTTAAAGATTTATGATTTGGTTCGAGGCAAGGTGGAAACCGCATAAGGGGACATGATTTGATTTGAGTTTGATTTACATTTAAAAATTAAAGACCTCTCCAGCTGCCTTGTGAAGAATGGGGTTGGGGGCAAACGGGCAAGCTGAAACACAGTGCAAAGGGCGGGAGACGACAAGGGATCCGACCACCACCACCGTGAGTTCACATAGGCAAACCTTTAAAACACTTCAGGCACATAGTAAGCCCTCAATAAACATTTTCTTTCTTCTTTTATTATTTGGGATGACAGTGCGATTGGCAGAAATTCTGTGAGGATCTGCATCTGTAAATGCTTAGGATTAAAAAGGGTCTGGCAGGAGATTCCCTATTAACTATGCTTCTTCTGGGGTGCCGAATGAGATTCGAAGGTGAGAGGGGAGGGAGGGCTTTGATTTGCAACTCTAGCTACTTCAATAAGGTTTGAATTTCTAACAAAAAGTATGTATTTGGCTTTTAAAGTATAAAGACAAGCACTATCCAAATAACTTTTTTGTTTGTTTGTTTTTGCAGTTTTTGGCTGGGGCAGGGTTTGAACCCGCCACCTCCGGTATATGGGGCCGGTGCCCTATCCAAAGAACTTTTGAAACACAGAGGAAATAAAAAGTGATTATACCCTCTACTTCTGAGGTACCCAACTCTGGGTTGCACTTATCCATGGCCTGTTGGGAATCTGGCCATACAGCATCACCGCCTGAGCTCCACCTCCTGTCCCATCTCTCCTTCCCCACCTCCCCATCTCCCACTCCCCATTCACTCCCAATACCCTGTCCGTGGAAAAATTGTCTTCCATGAAGCCATTCCTTCATGCCAAAAAAGGTTGAGGGCTGCTGCTCCAGTTCTAGTTCCACCCCTCCAGAAGAGTGTTTCATGCCTCAAATTGAGAATCTGCTGAATAGATCCATTCCCCCCATATGTACTAACACATAAAATTTTGTATACAATCTCAGATGTACAGAGGCCCCTTTGAGATAGATTGTCTCATTAAGTATTTTACAATGTTATTTTTAATGAGTGTTATTCCACTGTAAAGCTAATTATTTATTTAACCAAGACCTTATGTTTATGTCTTTTTTTTTATTATAGATATACATGCATGAAATTTGATGTAATTAAATATTTGCATATTTCTAAGAGTTTTCTCAAGGAGAAATTCATAGAAATGGAGCAGCTAGGGTCAAAAGGTTACATCTCTCCAAAATACAAAACAAGCTCTCCAGAATAGTTCTAACAATATATGGTCACACCAGAAATATAGGAGAATTCCAGTTTATTCTGATATTCCTATACCCTTACCCACATTGCTATTATTGTTTTCAAAAAATCAGTTTAATAAACCCTTATATTCTACTAATTACAGTCTCTCATCTGCTTTAATTAGAATAATCTATCATCTCTACTCCTGATTCTAACCCCTATTTTTCTACAGTTAACTCCTAGGCCGCATAAAGTTTAAGTTCCCCACTTTTGACTCTAAAATCTCACATACCCCACAGTCCTAGTTTTAATTTCAGCCTTCAGCAGCTTCTAGTTCTCTTGCTAACTCCACCCCTTTCCTGGTCCTAATTCCAACCCATACCATTCTTCCTATGCAGGTGTGGGCACATATGAGCATGTGTGCGCACACACATTATTTTCACTTCTCTGATTGGAGAATATTCAAAACATATGTGAAAACAGAAAGAAAATACAAAAAGGAAAAAACTTGTAATTTCCCCACCCAATGAAAACTACTGTTAATATTTTGCTTTTAGGTTCTTCCAACCTTTTCTATGAATTATATGTGTATTTATAGCTTTAAACAAGAATATTATCATAGCATGTTATATTATCATAGCATGTTATACTTGTCATCTCATTAAATATCTGTCAATAACATTTTAAGGCATCAAAGAATTCCTTTCTTTAGCATGTAATTAACTTCACAGCTTTGTTCTTTTTTCATTATAAAACTGGTTTCTAATTACACATGAATGCATTATTCGATAGGGATAAGTTTAAAGTTCCCCTTACATTCATATACACAATAGAAATACATAGTTTTGTTTTGTTGTTCATTTAAAAAATATAAATGGCATCCTATTTTATGTTTTGTTCTGTCAGTTGCTTTATTCATTTAATACATATAGTTTGAACATCTTTTCAGTGTTTATAAATCTACTCATTCATTTTACCTTCTACATAGTGTTCCATTGAATGAGTGTACCATAGTTAATCATTTACTTATTGATAAACATATGTTCTCAATCATTTACTATTATGGTGCTTTTTTACTATTACTGTTGTAATGAAATTCTTTACGTAAGCTTTTTGTGCATATGCTAAAATGTTTTGGTAAGATAAATATGGAGAAGTGAAATTTCTGGATTAAAGACACCACATTTTGAGATTTTAATACACAATGCCAAATTACTATGTAGAAAGACAGTTTACACCTCTATTCATAGTTAATAAGAATAATCATTTCCCTAAATTCTTACCCACACTGGATATTAACCAATCATTTAAATATTTTCTTCATATGTATGATGGGTGAAAAATGTCTCATTATTTACATTTCTCTTACTATTTACTAGGTTAAGGAATATGTTCTTATGTTTGTTGGTCATTTGCTTATTTTGTGATTTGCATCTTCATATCTTATCTATTTTCCAATTGGATTATTTTTATTGAATTTTTTCATCTGAATACAAATCTTTGCGATGTGTAGGAAATTTTTTTTGGAGACATTTGCTTATTTTAAAATTTTGTTTATAGGGTCTTTGGGAGTATAGATGTTTTAAATATTTATGTATTCAAATGTATCAATAGTTTCTTTTATGACTTTTTAATTTGGAATCTTACATAAGGCCTTTCTTGTTCAAGATTAGAAACATTTTCCTCTATTTCCTAATAATATTTTAGCATTTTTTATGTTTAGCTCTTTAACTCATTAGGAATTACGTTGGTGAACATTTTTCTTTTTTTTAATTTCAGATTGATTTGAATGGTACAAATTTTTGTACTATTGGTACCATTGATTGATGGTACAAATGTTTAGGTTACATAGTTTTCATTTCTAAGGTAAAATTCAAGATGTAGTTGAGCCCTTCACCCAGGGGGCGTGCTGAACACCCTTGCTTTGTGCACATTAGGTAAGAATCCACCAATCACCCTCCTTCCACTCTCCCTCCTTGCCCCTTCCCCTTGCTAGACTATACTTGTGTTTTTCTTTCATGTGGACTTGTAGTTGTTTATATATTGGTTACATATTAGTATTGAGTACCTTGGATACTTGCGTTTCCATTCTTGTGATATTTTACTAAGGATAATATGTTTCAACTTCATCCATGTAAACACAAAAGATGTAAAGTCACCATCTTTTCTACTACTGAATAGTACTCCGTGGTATACATACACCACAGTTTGTTAATCCATTCCTGGGTTGATTCTACATCTTGGCAATTGTGAATTGAGCTGCAATAAACATAGTTCACATGTCCTTGTGGATGTGCACTATATGTGCACGTGATTCTTTTTTTTTTTTTTTTTAGTAATCTAATACTGTTTATTGGAGTTATGAGTAATTTTTTTCAAGTTTTAGATTTTCTATGTTTTATTTTTATTTTTTAATTATTTTTTATTAAATCATAATTTTGTACATTGATGCATTTATGAGGTTCAGGGTACTGCTTTCATATACAAGGTGAAATGCTTACATTGAACTAAGTAACACATCCATAACAATTATACTCATTTAATACCATTGAGGTTCCCCCCAAATACTCTCCCTCCTCCCACATACCCGCTCCCTTCCCCTCTCTCTCTTCTTCCCCTCTACTTTCTAGATTATAGTTATGTTTTACCATTCGTATGAATGTGTAGGTGATTATATATTGATTTCATAGTAGCATTGAGTACATTGAATACTTTTTTTCCCATTCTTGAGATACTTTACTAAGAAAAATATGTTCCAGCTCCACCCAGGTAAACATAAGAGATGTAAAGTCTCCATCTTTTTATGGCTGCATAGTATTCCATGGGGTACATATACCATAATTTGTTAATCCATTCATGGGTCAATGGGCACTTGGGCTGTTTCCATGACTTGGCTATTATGAATTGGGCTGCAATGAACGTTCTGGTGCAAATGTCTTTGTTGTATGATTCTTTTTTCTTCTGGGTAGGTACCTACTAATAGGATTTTGGGATCCAATGAAAGGTCTACTTTTAGTTCTTTGAGAATTCTCCATACTTATTTTCATAGACATTACATTATTTTGCAATCACACCTGCAGTGCAAAAGTGTTCCCTTCTCTCTACATCCATGCCAGCATCTGCAGATTCAGGATTTTGTGATGTGGGCTAACCTCACTGAAGTTAGGTAATATATCAGAATAGTTTTAATTCGAATTTCTCTGGTGATTAAGGACAATGAGTATTTTTTCAAGTGTTTGTCGGTCATCTTTAGAGAAGCTTCTGTTCATGTCGCTTGCCCACTTATAAATATGGTTGTTTGCTCTTTTCTTGATTAGTTTGAGTTCTCTGTAGATTTTAGTTATCAGCCCTTTGTCATACACTTAGCATGCAAATATCTTCTCCCTTTCTGAAGGTTATCTGCTTTAGTTGTGGTACCCTTAGCTCCGCAGAAGCTGTTTTGCTTGATCATGTGGTGAATATTTTTCTAAGTCAGTAAATTTTCTTACAATATTATCTGTAATAAATAAATAAATAGTGTTCATGGCAGCACCTGTTGCTCAGTCAGTAGGGTGCTGGCCACATACACCGAGGCTGGTGGGTTCGAACCTGGCCTGGGCCAGCTAAAACAACAATGACAACTGCAACCAAAAAATAGCTGGGAATTGTGGTGGGCACCTGTAGGCTGAACTGCTTGAGCCCAAGAGATGGAGGTTGCTGTGAGCTGTGACACCATGGCACTCTACCCAGCATGACAGCTTGAGACTCTGTCTCAAAAAATATATAGTGTTCAATTGTAATGCCAATTACATAGTATTGTTCATAGGGCCTTACATATTTATTGAACATTGTTTCCTTTATCAAAACCCAAATATATACATGGATTTGAATGTAAACAAGCTATTCAATAGTCTCAAAATCTATGCCAGCACTAATACTAAACTATTTTAAGTACTTAAACTTTAAAATACAACTTCGTATCTTCCAAGGCATGCCTCTGTTTTGTTTCCCAAAAATTTCTTGACTATTCTCATGCATTTTTTTCAGATAAATTTTTAAAATAGCTTGTCAAGTTCTATAAAAATTCCTGTTGGGATTTTGATTGCATATTTATTTCATCAAATGGATGTAGGATAGTATATTCGACAAACTAATCTTCTAATGCCATAAATTTATCTTGTTGCTAATTGTGCACTGTTATAAGCAACTTGGTGAAGGAATTTAGAAAAATCTTTGCTTACCACTATGATTATTTAACAATTCATTTCACTAAGTCAAAACATATACACATTTGCACAGCTATGATTTAAAATTAATAAAAAAAATATATATATATATATATACACATTTGGAGAGGGGTTTATAGGCTTACTTCAAGAATGATTTTTATCAATTTATACTCTCATGGGAGTGTGGGTTTGTCATTTCCCTATCCCATTACATGACTGGGTCATTTTGAACCTTTGGAAATTTGATAGACTACATATCTCATTGTTTTGCTGATGTAATGTATTTTGTATGTTTTCTATTATCGCATAACAAATTACCACACATTTGACACCTTAAAACAATGCCCATTATTTATTTATTTATTTATTTTTGAGACATAGTTTCACTATTTCACCTTCAGTAGACTGCTGTGACATCACAGCTCACAGCAACCTTCACCTATTGGGCTTAAGTGATTCTCTTGCCTCAGCCTCCCAAGTAGCTGGGACTACAGGTGCCTGCCACAACACCCAGCTGTTTTTTGTTGCAGTTGCCATTATTGTTTAGCTGGTCCAGGGCCAGGTTCAAACCCACCAACATTGGTGTTATGTGGCTGGTCCCGTAACCACTGTGCCAGGGGCGCGGAGCCCAACACCCATTTATTATCTCACCATTGTATAGTGCAGAAGTCCTAGTGGGCTTGGTTTAGTTCTGTGTTTGGGGGTCTCACAATGCTGTAATAAAATCAAGTTGTTACCAGACTAGGCTTTTACCTGGAGGCTCTGGGGAAAAATTGACTTCCAAGGTCATTCAGGCTGCTGGTAGATTTTAGTCCCTTGCTGTTGCAGGATTGAAGACCCCATTTCCTTGCTTGCTGTCAGATGGGGGATTACTCTCAGCTTCTAGAGGCCACTGACATTTTTCCTCATATGGTTAATTTCATCTTCAACTCAGCAGTGGCACATTGAATCCTCTTGCTTCATATCTCTCTGTGACTTCTGCCACTAGCTTGAGAAAACTTCCAGCTTTTAAAAGATGCATTTAGATTAGGACCATTGGAACAATGCAAAATAATTTCCCTATTTTAAAGTAAACTTATTTGTTACCTTAGTTACATCTGCAAAATCTCTTTTGCCAGGTAATGTAGCATAATCACAGGCTTGATATCATCACAGTCATCAAACACAAAATTAGGGCAAGAAATCTCAGGGGGGCAAGGGGTATTTTAAGATACTGCCTACCACAGTTTTCTTCTCTTTTCTTTTCTTTTCTTTTCTTTTCTTTTCTTTTCTTTTCTTTTCTTTTCTTTTCTTTTCTTTTTTAACAATTACATGAATACATTCTGATTGTAAAAGATTTAAACATCACAGAAGTACTGTACATAGAACAAAACAAACCTGCTTTTTACCATTCTTCCCCTCACCATCACCCCTACTTAGAAGTACTCTCAGTTTTTTGTTTGTTTGTTTGTTTTTTGTTTTTGTGTGTGTAGGGGGAAATCTTTTATTGATTGGCCACCCTGCCTACCTTCCTTATTAACACTAATAGTTTTTCTATTTATTCGTTTTTGTTTTCCAGGTGAATAATAATATCTACAAATAATGATTTTCTCTATTATTGTATTTATAATTCTTATATACATTTACTTGACATGTTATGTTTTATTAAACTTTGAGAAAATGTTCAATGGTAGAGGTAACAGTTGGCATCTTTGTCTTTGTCCTGTTTTGAATGAAACTTCTAGTGCAATGTTTCCAAAACTGATGTTGTGGGTGATAAGCAATTTTTATCTATTTTATTATGAGTATTTTCAAACATACAACAAAGCTGAAAGAATTTTACACCTGCATACCCACCACATAGATTTTTACCATGTTTTGCTATACTTGTTTATCACATATCTGTCATTTATAAAGCCCTCTTTTTATTTTTGAGGCAGAGTCTCCCCTGTTTCCCAGGCTTGAGTGCCTTGGTGTCAGCAGATCCTCCTGCCTCAGTGTTCTGAGTAGCTGGAGCTACAGGTGCTTGCCAAAACGCCTAGCTAATTTTTCTATTTTTGGTAGAGATGGGGGTCTCACTCTTGCTCAGGCTGGTCTCAAACTCATGAGCTCAAGTGATCTTCCTACCTCTGCCTCCCAGAGTTCTAGGATTATAGGCAGGATCCACCATGCCTGGCCCCATTTATTTTTTTTTTAATGCAGTCTTCTTTCTCATTTATCTAGACTCTTTAGAGCAGTGCTGTTCAACCTTTTTAATCTCATGGCACACTTGAACCTATAGTTAATCTTCCATGGCACACTTAAATTATGTTGATTAAAAAAAAAAAAAAGAATATACTTACTACTTTGAACTTCCTTTGAAAATAATTTCATTAATGATATTTAAAAAATTTTTGTGGCACACCTAAGATTCTCTCCTGACACACTGGTTGAAAATCACAGCTCTAGAGGTTTCCCTAGTTTGTTGATATTTTCGAAGAACTATTTCTTGGTTTTATTTTTCTATTCTACCATTTTCTCCCTATCCTTTACTTCATAAATTATTTTCAGCTTTTGTGTTTACCACTATCTTCCTCCAGTTTTCTCTAAACTTGTTTTGCTGTTTTCTTTGTAACAGCTTGCATTAAATGCTTCATTTATTATTTTAAGTCTTCCTTATTTATAATATCATTTAACATTATAATTTTTTCTATGTTTGACTTTAATATATAGTACTCTCATGGTCATTAACTTCTGGTTTATAATTTTAGTTGTGATGTCTTCTTTGACTCTGCTGTATCTATAGAAGTATTATTTTATTAATTTAGGTGGCTCAATTTTGGGGGAGTGTTTTGGAGGTTAGAGGTTGGTTGGTATTGCACTGTGGTCCAAAAACAGCTTGTTAATCCATTCCTGGATTCCAGGCATTTAGGTTGTTTCCACAATTTGTAAATTGAGCAATTGTAAATTGAGCTGCAATAAAAAGTCTAGTGCAAATGTCCCTGTGATAAAAGAATTTTTCTTCTTCTGAGTAGATGTCCAGTAATGAGATTCAGGATCAAATTGGAGGTCTAGTTTGAGTTCTTTCAGTATTCTCCATGCTTCCTTCCACAAAGGTTGTATTAGCTTGCAGTCCCACCAGCAGTGTAAAAGTGTTCCCTTCTCTCCACATCCATGTCAACATCTACAGCTTTGAGATTTTTTGATGTGGGCCATTCTCACTGGAGTTAGGTGATATCTCAAGGTGGTTTTGATTTGCATTTCTCTGATAAATAGGGATGATGAGCATTTGTTCATATGCTTGTTAGCCATTCTTCTTTCTTTTTCAGAGAAGGTTCTATTCATCTCTCTTGTCCATTGATGTGAGGGATTTTTGGCTTTTTATGTTGATTAATTTGAGTTCTCTATAGATCCTAGTTATCAAGCTTTTGTCTGATTCATAATATGCAAATGTTTTTTTCCCATTCTGATGGTTGTCTATTTCCTTTGGTTGTTGTTTCCTTCGCTGTACAGAAGCTATTCAATTTAATTAATTCCCATTTGTTTATTTTCGTTGTTGCAATTGCCAGGGAAGTCTTCGTCATAAAGTTTTTCCCTAGTCTGATAACTACAAGTGTTTCCAAACAGTTTCTTCAAGGATTTTTATTATTTCATGTCTTGGAGTTAGATCCTTTATCCATCTTGAATCAATTTTTTGTGAGTGGAGAAAGGTGTGGGTCCAGTTTCAGTCTTTTACATGTGGATATCCAGTTTTTCAGCACCATTTATTCAATAGGGATGCTTTCCCCCAGTGTATGTTCTTGTTTGGTTTATCAAAGATTAGACAGCTGTAAGATGTTAGTTTCATTTCATGATTTTCTATTTGGTTCCAGGTGTCTCTGTCTCTATTTTTGTGCCAATACCATGCTGTTTTGATCACTATGGCCTTGTATTATAGCCTAAAGTCTGGTAGGCTGATGACCCTGGCTTGTTTTTATTATTAAGAATTGCCTTGGATATATGGTTATTTTTTCTGGTTCCATACAAAACGAAGAATTATTTTTTCCAAATCTTGCAAGGATGATGTTGGTATTTTGATGGAGATTGCATTGAATTTGTTGATTGCTTTGGGAAGTATAGACATTTTAACAATGTTGATTCTTCCAAGCCATGAGCATGGCATATTCTTCCATTTATTAATGTCTTCTGCTATTTGTTTTCTTAGGGTATCATAATTTTCATTGTAGATGTCTTTCACATTTTTAAAGGTATATTCCTAGGTATTTTATTTTCCTTGAAGCTACTATGAAGGGAATTATGTCCTTGATTAACTTCTCATCTTGGTTGTTATTGGCATATGCAAAGGCTACTGATTTGTGAACATTGAATTTTATATCCAAAGACAATACTGCATTTTTTGATCACTTCCAGGAGTCTTCTGGTTAAGTCTTTGGGGTTATCTAAGTATAAGATCATATGGTCAGCAAAGAGCATGAATTTGACCTCCTCTGCCCCCATTCAGATGCCCTTTATTTCTTTCTCTTGCCTGATTGTATTAACACGAACTTCCAGCACTATCAGGATAGAGGGTAGCCTTGTCTGGTTCCAGTTCTAAGTGGAAAAGCTCTCAGTTTTACTCCATTCAGCATAATATTAGCTGTGGGTTTGTTATAGGTGGCGTCAATCAGTTTAAGAAATGTGCCAATTACACCTATTTTCTTCAGAGTTATAATTTTAAAAGGATGCTGTATTTTATAGAATGCTTTTTGTGCATCTATTTAGAGGATCATATGGTCTTTGTTTTTGCTTCTTTTGTTATGGTGAATTAGATTTATGGACTTGCATATGTTAAACCAGCCTTGCATCTCTGGGATAAAACATACTTCCTCGTGATGAATGTTTTTTTAATAATGTGTAACTGTAATCTATTAGCTAGGATTTTGTTGAGAATTTTTGCATCTATATTCATTAGTTAAATGGTCTGAAATTCTCCTTTTTAGTTGGGTCTTTTCCTGGTTTTGGTATCAGTGATGTTTGTTCATAGAACCTGTTGGGGAGGATTCCTTCCTCCTCAATTTTTTGGAATAATTTCTGCAGTATAAGTTCTTCTTTGAAGGTTTGATAGAATTCTGGTATGAAACCATCTGGACCAGGGCATTTTTTTTTTTGTTGTTGTTGTTGTTGTTGTTGGGAGATGTTTTGTTGTTTCTTTCATCTCAGTGCTTGAAATTTGTCTCTTCAGGAGATCTATTTCTTCTTGATTAAGTCTAGAGAGAGGGTGTGATTCCATGTATTGATCCATTTACTCCACATCGTCAAATTTCTGGGCATGTAGTTTCTTGTCAGAGATGATTTCTTATATCTCTATAGCATCTGCTGTTATTTCCCCTTTATTGTTTCTGATTGAGGTTATTAGAGATTTTACTTTTCTGTTTCTAGTTAATATGGCCAAACTTTTATAGATTTTATTTATTTTTTTGAAAAGCCAAATTTTTGTTTTGTTAATTTTCTGAATGATTCTTTTGCTTTCAATTTTAATTTTGGTTATTTCTTTTCTTCTGCCAGGTTTGAGAGTAGATCATTCTTCTTTTTTCAATTCCATAAGATGGTTCATGAGTTTGTTGATACACTCTCTTTCTGGTGGTTTTTTTTTTTTTTTTTTTTTTTGTGTGTGTGTGTGTGTGTGTGTTTTTCTACTTTTTATTATTTAATATTTTTTAATAAATCATAAACACATAGGTCATGTATACATTAATGCATTGATGGGGTACAATGTGCTATTTCATATAGAATTAGGAGAGTTTACATCACATTGGTTAATATATACCTCATCTCGTTTACTTAATTGTTGTGTTACTACATTTATACTTTATACTTAATAGATCTGACATGTACCCTTGCATTGTGCACCATAGGTGTGATCCCACCATTCATCCTCCCTCAATATGACCCCCCCCATCCATCCTCCTCCCTCTTTCATCCTGAGCCATAGTTGTGATCTATTCTTCATATGAAAGTGTGAGTGATTGTAAATTGGTTTCATAATAGTACTGAATACATTGGATATTTTTTCTTCCATTCTAGAGATACTTTACTAAGTAGGATATGTTCCAGCTCCATCCATTTAAACATAAAAGAGGTAAAGTCTCCATCTTTTTTAAGGATACATAATATTCCATGGTGTACATATACCACAATTTGTTAATCCATTCATGGGTTGATGGGCACTTGGGCTTTTTCCATGGCTTGGATATTATGAATTCAGCTGCAATGAACAATCTGGTGCAAATATCTTTGTTATAAAGTTATTTTTGGCCTTTTGAATATACACCTAGTAGAGGAGTTGCAGGATCAAATAGCAGGTCTCCTTTTAGATCCCTGAGTATTCTCCATACTTCTTTCCAAAAGGGACATATTACCTTCCATTCCTACCAGCAGTGCAGAAGTGTTCCCTTTTATCCACATCCATGCCAACATCTGTAGTTTTGGGATTTGTTATGTGAGCCACTCTTACTGGAGTTAGATAATATCTCAAAGTGGTTTTGATTTGCATTTCTCTGATAATTAAAGATGATGAGCATTTTTCATGTGTCTGTAGGTGATGTGCCTATCTTCTTCAAAGAAGCTTCTGTTCAAGTCTCTTGCCCATAATGAAATGGGATTACTTTTTTTTTATTGATAAGTTTGAGTTCTCTGTGGATTCTGGTTATCAAACCTTTGTCAGAAGCATAACCTGCAAATATCCTCTCCCATTCCGAGGGCTGTCTGCTTGCTTTACTTACTGTGCTCTTGGCTGTGCAGAAGCTTTTTACTTTGATCAGAACCCAATAATGTATCTTTGGTGTTGCTTCAATTGTGCAAGGGGCCCTCCTCATAAAGTATTCTCACAGGCCAATTTTTCAAGTGTTTCTCCTTCACTCTTTCCAAGAATATTTATAGTTTCATGTCTTAAGTTTAAATCTTTTATCCAGTGAGAATCAATTTTTGTTAATGGTGAAAGATGTGGGTCCAATTTCAGTCTTCTACAAGTCCCCAGCCAGTTCACCCAGTACCATTTGTTAAATAGGGAATCTCTTCTCTAATTTATTTTGATGGGCTTATCAAACATCAAATGATGACAAGTGCCTGAGTTCATCTCTTGGTTCTCAGTTCTGTCCCTTACATCTACCTCTCTGTTTTTATGCCAATACAATGCTGTTTTAATCACTATAGATTTATAGTATAGTTTGAAGTCAGGTAGCATGATTCCTCCTGATTTGTGTTTATTTCTGAGTAATGTCTTGGCTATTCTAGGTTTTTTCTGGTTCCATATAAACTGAAGTACTATTTTTTTCCCCGATCTTTAAAGTATGATGGTGGTGCTTTGATAGGGATTGCATTAAATTTGTAAATTGATTTGGGTAATATGGACATTTTAACAACATTGATTATTCCCAGCCATGGGCATGGTATTTTTTTCCATTTCTTAATGTCTTCAGCTATTTCTTTTCTCAGAGTTTTATAATTCTCTTTATAGAGATTTTTCACGTCCTTTGTTAGGTAAATTCCCAAATATTTCATCTTTGGCACAACTGTAAAGTGAATGGAGTCCTTGACTGTTTTTTCACTTTGACTATTATTGGTATATATAAAAGCTACTGATTTGTGAGTATTGATTTTGTCTCCTGAGACTCTAATGTATTCCTTGATCACTTATAAGAGTTTTGTAGTTGAGTCCCTGGGGTTTTCCAGGTATAAAATCATATCTGTGAAGAGTGAAAGTTTGATCTCCTCTGACCCTATTTGTATACCCTTGATCACCTTCTCTTGCCTGATTGCCATAGCTAAGATTTCCATTACAATGTTAAAAAGCAGTGGAGACAACTGGCAACCTTTCCTGTTTCCTGATCTGTGTGGAAATTTTACAATTTTACTCCATTTAATATGGTATTGGCTGTGGGTTTGCTATAGATGGCCTCTATCAGGTTTTTAAAAGTCCCTTCTATACCTATTTTCATAAGTGTTCTGATCATGAAAGGATACTGGATATTGTCAAAAGTTTTTCTGCATCAATTCAGAGAATCATATAGTCTTTGTTTTTTAGTTTGTTTATGTGATGTATATATGTATGTTTTTATGTATATTGAACCAACCTCGAGACCCTGGGATAAAACCCACTTGGTCATGATATATAATTCATTTGATATGTTGCTGGATTCTGTTTGCTAGGATCTTATTGAATATTTTTGCATCTATTTTCTTTAAATATATTGGTCTATAATTTTATTTTCTTGTTGGTTCTTATCCTGGTTTGGGTATCAGGGTGATATTTGCTTCATAGAATGTGTTGGGAAGTGTTTCTTCTTTTTTGATGTTTTGGAAAAGGTTAAGTAATATAGGTCCTAGTTCCTCTTTAAAAGTATGGTACAATTCTGATGTGAGGCCATCTGGTCCCAGACTCTTCTTTTTGGGATGATTTCATATATTTGATGCTATTTCAGTACTTGATATAGGTCTGTTCAGCATTTCCAGTTCTTTCAGGAAGTCTAGTAAGTTGGGATGCTTCCAAGTATTGGTCAATTTCTTTCAGATTTTCATATTTCTGAGAGTAAAGTATTTTCTGGTATTCATTAAGGATTCTTTGAATTTCTCAGGTTTCTATTGTTATTTCACCTTTGTTGTTTCTGATTGATGATATTAGGGACTTTAATTTTCTATTTTTGGTTAGGTTGACTAAAGGTTTATCAATTTTGTTGAATTTTTCACAAAAGCAACTTTTCGATTCATTCATCTTTTGAATAATTCTTTAGTTTTTTATTTCATTCAATTCTGCTCTAATTTTAGTTATTTCTTTTCTTCTTCTGGGTTTGGGGTCGGAATGTTCTTCCTTTTCCAGTTGCTTAAGATGTCCCATTAAATTATTGACTTCTTCTCTTTCTGTTCTCTTGAGGAAGGCTTGCAACGCTATAAATTTCCCTCTTAGGACTGCCTTTGCAGTATACCACAGGCTCTGATAATTTGTGTCTTCATTATTGTTTTGTTCCAAAAATGTGGCAATTTCTTTCTTAATCTCTTCTATGACCCAGCTATCATTCAAGATGAGGTTATTTGGTTTCCATGATTTTGTATGAGTATACAGATACCTATAATTGGTGAGTTCAACTTTTATTATGTGGTGATCCCAGAAAATACAAGGAATAATTTATATACTTTTAAATTTGTTGATGTTAGACTTGTGATCTAAGATGTGATCAATTTTGGAGGATGTTCCATGGGCTGATGAGAAGACTGTGTATTCAGTTTTGTTAGGATGAAATGTTCTATAGATATCTGTTAAATTCAATAGTTGTATGGTGAAGTTTAAGTCCAAACTTTCTTTGCTTAGTTTCTCATTGGAGTATCTATCCAACACTGCCAAAGGGATGTTAAAATCTCCAACTATTATGGTACTGGAAGATATTAAATTACTCATGTCTGTTAAGGTTTCCCTTATAAATAGAGGAGCATTCTGGTCAGGTGCATAAATCTTAATAATTGATGTCTCATCATGTTGAATGTTTCCATTAACAAATGTGAAGTGACCATCCTTCTCTTTCCTTACTTTTGTTGGTTTGAAGCCTAATGTATCTGAAAAAAATTTTCAACTCCTGCTTTTTTCTGATTTCCATTTGCCAGGATACAGATGTCCATCCCTTCACCCTGAGTCTATATCTATCCTTTAAGGTAAAATGAGATTCTTGTATGCAGTAGATATCTGTCCTGAGTTTTTGTATCCAGTCAGCTAACCTGTGCCTCTTAAGAGGACAATTTAAGCCATTCACATTAATTGAGAGTATTGAAAAGCCTGGTATTATTTTGGGTGTCAAGTTTTTCGAAAGTCCAATGGACAGTTTACATTTTTTCACCACTGTGAAAATTTGGTTTTGGTGAAGAATTTCAGAGTGAGTTTACTTTGGTGGTAGAGCATTTTGCTTGTCATTATGGAGACTGGGTCTGAAAATATCCTAAAGAGCTGGTTTGTTTATGGCAAATTTCTTCAACATGTGTATGTCATTAAAGTATTTAACTTCTCCATCACAAATGAAGCTCAATTTAGCTGGATACAGGATCCTGGGCTGAAAGTTTTTTCTGTTTTCGGAGATTGAAATTCAAAGACCATCCTCTTCTAGCTTTAAAAATTTCAGTAGAGAGATCTGCAGTCATTCTACTATTCTTCCCCTTGTAGGTTATGATTTCTTACATCTGTCTGCTTCTGGGATTTTCTACTTCATATTAACTTTGGCAAAGTTAATTACAATGTGTCTAGAAGATGCTTTATTTGGGTTGAGTCATGCTGGGGTTCTGAAACTGTCTGACATCTGAATTTCAGTATCTCTTACCATGCTTGGGAAGTTCTCCTCAATTACCTGTTAGAGAAGAGTATCTTTGCCTTTTGGACAATCCTCTTCTCCTTCAGGGATTCCTATAAGGTATATGTTTGCTTTTTTGGAGTGGTCCCACAGTTCTCTCAGGGAATGATCTGTTTTTGCTTTCCACTTTTCTTCCTCTTTGAGCATTTTGAAATGTTCAAAAGCTTTGTCTTCAATGTCAGAGATCCTTTCTTCTTCCTGCTCCATTCTGTTATTGAGGGATTCTACTGTATTTCTCAGATCTTTGAGGGCTGCAAGTTCTTGCCTCAATGTGTCAAAATCTTTGGTGATTTTGTCTTTGAATTCATTGAATTCTTGAGAGAACTTTTGAATTGCTCCTTGAATTTCTAATTCCAACTTTACCTCCATTCTTTTAATCTTATTTGCAATCCAAATTCTGAATTCAATTTCTGACATCTCAGCCATTTGTTTATGAATAGGATCTTCTGTTATGTCTCCTTTGTTATTCTTTGGTGGAGTTGATCTACTCTGATTATTCATGTTGCCAGACTTTTTTGCTGATTCTTTCCCATAATTATTTTTCACCATTTGGCTAGAGAAGCTAGTAAGGCCAAATTGAATTGAGGGATCCTGGAGTTGTAATTAACCAGCCCTTTACCAAAGAACTGGGACTGGTGATTGCGGCTTTTACCCAAGAGCTTTACAAAGGTCCCATTCAGTACTATAGCCTGAAACTCTGAGGACCTCCTTGGTGTGGTGGGACTAGATTGCTCTGACCTATATTTGGCTAGTCTCTGTTCAATCCTTGTGAATCAGGGGCTTTGGGGCTGAAATCCCAGCTGTGGAGATATATAGGCAACTAAGACATTCTGTCCCCCCACAGGCAACAACTGGAAGAGGAGAATCCCACAGTCCCACAACAACACAACCAGGATATAATCTTGGTGGTTCCCTGGGTGATCAGCCCACATCAAGAGTTCCAAACCAATTGTCCCAGTCAACACAAATACTGATCATGGGGGAGAGTTCAAAAGGTCTTCAGCATCTAGGCAGTGGGGGTCCACTGACAGCTCAAGTGTAACTCACTCCAGTGCTCTGTGGAGTCTGAAAGGCCTAAGGGGCCTTGTGCCTCCTTCCCCACCTTTCAACTCCATCACACAAAGGTACTGGTAGCCCCACAGGGCTGTGGCCCAGTTCCTTCCAATGAGCAAATGTGCCAGGGATTTGGGCCTGCCAGAGTCAGAGGGAACTCAGTGTCTCATCAGCCAAACTACCACACTTTGCCACCAGCCAGCTGGGGGTGTTGACATCTGATTACCTCTGATATTCAGTGGAAACTGGGGAGTGGTCAACCTGAGCTCATTCCACACCGGAGGTTAACAAAGCAGCAAATGTTTTTCACCCTCAGAGACCATGCTTCTGCCCCTGCCACTCTGCTCCTCTGGTATCCCTGCAATGCAAGATCTAGCTCCCTCCATCAGACCACAGAATTGGGGACGTGTCTCCAAAATTTGACCCTGGTGGGATTGCTCTATTAATGCTGCTGCTAGTTGGGAGGTGTCTCCACTTGGGTTCCCCCACCTCAATGGTTCTTGAGCCTCCCCACATTGTTCGGAGATGCAAGCCTCCTCCCACTGCTGAGTTGCTCTTTCTTAGAGCCAACGCAGACACCTTCCCACCTGTGCCTTTCTGCACTGTTACCAGATTCACAATCACAGTGTAGCTTCGCTACCTCAGACCATGCAATGCCCAATCTTACCAAAGAACTGTGAATGTTCTGATCTCTGCAGGTGTTGGCCTTCTAGACCACCAGGCCAGGGGGAAGGGTGGACTGAGAGTTCAAAGTGGTGGGGAAAATACTTGTTCAACCTTCATGTCAGAGAAGGGAATGCCTCGGCCCACAGCAGGAACTCTCTGGAGAAGGAGTCCCACCTTCCAGTAATTCACTCCCATGGGGTGAGAGAAGAGTTCACTGCTCACTCTTAGAGATCTCACAGCAAGCAAGCAAGCAAGCAAGCAACTCTCTTGGGAGAGAGGATGGACTCGTGTCCTCTTGTGGGTGAGTTCTAAAAGGAAATTTCTCAAGGAAATTTGTTTCCTTGGAGTTGCAGCTTGCCTCAGCAGAGAATACGTGTAATTATCAATCTCTTCTCTCAGCTTGGCTCCCACCCTTCAGCTTTGTTGGGGTCTTTCTGGCTGTTATCTCTGCTTCTGGACAGGAGCTTCTGTTGAAAGCTGGCTTCAGTTAGCTATCACCCCCCACTCCCCTTTGCTCTTGTTGCATGTAAAGATTGGAGTTAGGAAAAATAGCCAACCCAAGGTTTTAGCAGAACACAAGGCACATTGAAACAAAATGAACAAACAAACAAACAAAAAAACAATTAGACACACAAACACACAAACACTCAAAAACAAAAACCAAAACAAACACACACACACACACACATATAAAAAGCTCGAATATCCTGATATAAGCACTCTCAGCAACCATAAGAGGAAGGGGAGGTCTTGGCGCCCATAGCCCAGGGGCCAGGGCACCAGCCACACACACCAGATCTGGCAGGCTCAAACCTGGCCCAGGCCAACCAAACAACAATAACAACCACAACCAAAGAACAGCTGGGTATTGTGGTGGGCACCTGCAGTCCCAGCCACTTGGGAGGCTGAGGCAAGGCTCTTGCTCAGCTCAAAAGAGTTAGAGGTGTGACACCACAGCATTCCACCAAGGGTGACATAGTGAGACTTTGTCAAAAAAGAAAACAAATTGGGATGAAAATGTGTCAAATGTGTCAACTGGTTTATGAAGCTAGTATATGATGCCCCATGATAATATCAATTTACACAGCTATGATTTAATAAATAAAAAAAAAAAAAAGAAAAAGAAAAAAAAAACGAGAAGCAGAGAAAAACAAACAAAAAGCATAAAAATTAAAGAAAAAATTTAACAGTAACTCCTACAAGAAAGAAAAAAGGGGAAAAAAAACAAAAAGAATGATCAAAGAGAGAAAAAAGGCAACAAAATTATATATATATACACACTACTATGTATACTACTATACATACTACTATATATATGCCGTAGGCATAGACTTTAGTAGGAATATATTTATGTTGTAATATACTTTGTGGACACCAGGCAGTGCCATGAGTTGTTCCCAGGCTTATACATGTCTCCCGGCTTAAATGTTCTTGGTGTTTGGCTGATTATCCACTTGGGGCCTAGACCCTGCCGAACTGCTGATTCCACCAATGTCAAAAAATCTTCACAGGCAGGATTCAAAAATTCTTCCTGCAACAGTTCCCAGGAAATGGAGGATGTCCTGGGCCAGTTCTGAGTGTAGAACAACTGTCTGCGGGTGAGACTCAAATGGCTACATCTCCCCATGAGGAAAGGTGCCTGCAACTAACACCATCTCCCAAATTCCAAAACAATGGCCTCTTTCTATCAGTGATCCTTCCCATCTAAGTGTCTCTCCTGCCACCTAACCACGGTGGTGCCGCACCAGACAGCACCCCACCATGCCCTCCTAATTCCACTCGGGAGTCCACACTTCACCAATGTTTCCACACAACCTGGGAACTGCAATTCTCCATGGTAGGGCTGGTTACCACTGCTGCAACCCGCAGCCACTGCAGCCATTGGGCAGAAATTATTCCTGCCAGTCTCCACAGCTCCGGATTATACTCCAATTCCAGCAATCTGCCACCTCACTGCACACTCCGAACTGCCACTCCACACCATTATTGCACATCAGGAATCCTCTTTCTGTTTTTAGAATGTAGGCATCTAATTATATAAATTTCCCTCTTAAGATTGCTTTTGCTGTATCCCACAGGTTTTGGTAACTTGTGTCTTCATTGTTGTTATGTTTGAGGAATTTAATGATTTCCTCTTTTATCTCTTCCTGAACCCAACTAACATTCAGCATAGGGGATGAACATTTTTGTTGGAGTTGAGTTCCACCTTTATTGTCTGTGATCTGAGATGATACAAAGTATAATTTCTAACTTTTTTTAATTAAATAATAGCTGTGTACATTGATATGATGGTGGGGCATCATATACTAGCTTCATAGACTGTTTGACACATTTTCATCACAATGGCAACATAGCCTTCCTGGCATTTTCTTAGTTACTGTGCCAAGACATTTACATTCCAAATTTAATAAGTTTCACATATACCCATGTGAGATGCACCGCAGGTGTAATCCCACCAATCCCCTTCCCCCTACCCACCTCCCTTCTCCCTCCCCTCCCTTTTCCCCTTACCCCTATTCTTAGGTTGTATCTAGGTTATAGCTTTCATGTGAAAGCCCTGAATTAGTTTCATAGTAGGGCTGAGTACATTGGGTACTTTTTCTTCCATTCTTGAGATACTTTACTAAGAAGAATATGTTCCAGCTCCATCCATGTAAACATGAAAGAGGTAAAGTCTCCATCTTTCTTTAAGGCTGCATAACATTCCATGGTGTACATATATCACAATTTATTAATCCATTCGTGGATCCATGGGCACTTGGGCTTTTTCCACAATTTAGCAAATCATAGCTGTGATATAACATAGGTTAACATAGCTTTCCTATGTTAACCATTATGATGAAAATGTGCCAAATAGTCTATGAAGCTAGTGTATGATGCCCCATGATCATATCAATGTACACAGCTATGATTTAATTAAAAAAAGAAAAAAATTAAAAGTTCATAGGAATGTGAGTGTAATATAAACAAAAACTAAAAAAAAAAAAAAAAAAAACTTCTGTCAGAATTCAAGGATGAGGAGGAAGCCCTATATTCCAAATCTGTGTCTGGGGGAGTACAGAAGTAGACTCATTATTAATCTGAGTAAAACAGTTTCTCCCTCAAAGTAAGATTAATCTTGAGAGAACAAGTGTAACGATCTGAGAGATGGAGAGTTTGTGAGCCAGATCTGAGGACCAAGGAAAGCAGAAAGCAAAACAGGCAATGGGTGGGCATCAGGGACTGAGCTAAAGGGATCTTCCCTTGAAATCAAATTGTCTAACTATTGGCTTAACTAGAAGTGATAAAAATTTCCTTTATTTTGAGTGCCATTGAAAATGTGTTTAATTATTATTCAATAATTAAATACCAAGGTATATATTGAATAAATCATATAATGCATGTACATATGCATATAAAGTTTATTTCAAATGTTATATATTAAAATATACATTTATTCGGATCGACCCCTTGAAAATGAACCAGTTCTTATTTTTTCATACTTAAATGTCACTTTTAATCTCATCTATAAAATTGAAGACCATAATGAACTTACTTAGACAGAAACTAACCAATTTCATGGATCATATCCTAGTTAAACCTTAAAATCTGTAGCCCAGTCTGTGCACATGCATTAGCGTGCAAATGTGTGTACATTTGCATTTTATATGGTGCTATATTAAGACTATTTTACTAAATTATTTTGTTATTTCATTTTCACTCTGCCTCTCCCAAAGCAGATGCTCAGTTAATATTTATTGAATGACCCTTGAACTAGTCAAAATTGCCTCCATTTTGCAGATATAGAATCAGAAATTCAGTAGGTTTAATTAATTTGCTCAATTTCACATAGTAGTAACTAACAGGTAAAATTCCAATTTGGGGTTTTTAATACTAATATTCAAAGTTGACCATTTTGCTCTACTACTTTCACATAATTCAATAATTAAATTCTTTGTTCTTAGCTCTACGTGCCAAATACTCTTAGAAATCTACGTACAGGAGCAATGTTTTAAGTAATGCCTTCGGTATGAGTCATAGGACACATTTTAGATTCAAAAAGAAACATAACTTCACCAGGATTGTAGGATGTGGGGAGTTCTTAGTTTCTTCTGTATTTTGTCCCATCTGTTATTCTCATCACATTGATTTGTAGAGGGATCAAAATTACATTTCAAATGAAGCATAAATTTTGTGCACAGTTTTTCTCTGGGATATTTCCAGCCCTTCTACAATTCTGGAAGGATATTTTGAATATTTTAGAATAACAAAATTCTAGTTCTCATTTTTATTTCATCTTCATGTTTCAGGACTCAAGAGGTGTTTCACTGGCAAATAAAGGCATTGAATTCTGCCCAGGAGAGGGATGGGAGGAGGCTTTCTTCTGACCAACATGAAGATTCAGTGAAATGACTATTAATAAACAGGTCAATAGGAGAAAAGGCATACAAAGTTATTAACATGTGCATATGAGACTGAATATGAGTCCTTCAAATATGAGACTGAAAAGGGGCAAGATGGTTAAGGTACGGTACCTTTTTTTTTTTTTGAGACAGAGGCTCACTATGTTGCCCTCTGTAGAGTGCTGCAGCATCATCACTCACAGCAACCTCAAATTCCTGGGCTTAAGCAATTCTCTTGCCTCAGCCTCCCAATAGCTAGCTGAGTTACAGGTATCTTTATGATATAATAATTTATTTTCCTTTGGATAGTGGGATAGCTAGTTTGAAGGGTAGCTGTGTTTTTAGTTCTTCAAAAAATCTCCATAGTGCTTTCCATAAAAGTTGCACTAATTTACATTCCCACCAAAAGTTAGTAAGCATTCCATTTTCTCTGTATCCCCACTGACATCTGTTATATGTAAGTATCTGACTTTTTAGTAATAGCCATTCTCACTAGTGTAAGATGGAATCTTATTGTGGTTTTAATTTGTGTTCCTCTGATGACTGGTGATGAGAATTGCTCATAAGCTTTGTGGCCATTCATATGTCTCCTTTTAAAAAATCTCATGTCCTTTGCCCACTTTTTAATGTTTTTTTGTTGTTGTCGGTGTTTATTTGTTGGTTTTTCTTGCTGATTTGTTTGAGTTCCTTGCAGATTCTGGGTATTAGTCCTTTGTTGGATGCATAATTCATGAATATTTTTTTCTCATTTTGTTGTTGACTCTTTTTCTGTGTAGAAGCTTTTATATTTAAATTTCAGTTTGTCTATTTTTGGTTTAGTAGGATATGCCTTTGAGGTTTTCTCTGCATTTAAAAATAATTCTAGATTAATAAGATTTCAAAATTCAACGGCACACATTTTCTACTCTTAGCAGTTTAAATATTCTGTGAACTAATGATTTTTTAGGCTATAAAAGTGGTCTTTGAGATAATCTGAACTCTCAGTATTTTTGTAATTCTATGAAGTACACGTTGGCTTTGTAAGACATGAGATTGTATCATTGTTATGTCATGTTTAATGAAATATGAAAAACCATTGTGAGTGCACTAAATTTAAATATATATGTATGTAGATATGTGTGTGTATATAGTTAGGTGTATGTGTACATATATGTGTGTGTATATGAGGGGGGTGCAATTCTGTTTGGTATTCCCCAAAAAGCATTAGTTATCCAAACTTTCTAAGAATGGAAAATGTGGCGAGCTTTTGCTTAAAAATTTTACCAGTATCCTAATATAAGTGAAGGCAGAACTATGCAACATTTCACATGTCAAATGTTGGAATAGTCCAACATGAGGAAAGTCCTTTTCAGCCTGAACATAGTACCATGATCACACAGTTTTAACTTTATGTCACCTGGGTTTCTTTGGCCCTAGACATTACTAGTATTCTCTAAAAATTAGCATCAGGGAATTTTTAAACAATGAAAGATTCTCAGAAATACACAATGGCTTTCCACGTATTTTTTTTTTTTTTTTCATGCAAAGAGACTATTTAAGGTTTATAGTAAAGTACTTTTCCAGGTAGAGAAAACTCAACACTACACATAGATCTCTAGTCAGCACCCATAAACTTTTCTCTAGACATAAATATTTTGTTGACTTTAACTTGGCTTATAAAAAGCTTATATATATATACACACACACACACATACATATAACTTATGTATATAAAAAGCTATGTCTTTGATTAGATATTGCCAATTGAAAAATTAAATAAAATTTAAAGTAGCTTTTGATGTGACAATATCATATTTTTATGATTAAAATTATGCAGTTTTATATGTTAAAATATATTAAAAATCACATTATAATTACCCTATCACCATGGGTATTCAATTTTAAAAAATTGATATATATCCTTTGAGAATTTTTTTTTTTTTTTTTTTTTTTTTTTGCAGGTACCAAGAAGGAGAAGGTTATAAAATCTTATTTAAAAAGTAGCTTTCTGAATTTTTATCAATTTTAATCTGCCTATCAGGTCTTCTATTTCAGCACATCTTTCTAAAAATGGGTTCTGTTATTCATCCTTCATTAAAAGTGTGTTGTCATGAGCTCCCGTATATTCCTATGTGCTAATGAAGATTTTCTTTGTGCTTGGGAATAGAGTTTCACTTACAGTTTCCAGACGAGATTTTTTCCAATGATGCAGCTTTCTTTCTAGGCATTTCAGAATCTAGCAGACGTCAGTGAAGGAAATATTTAACATTACATTGACAGTTAATGCCTCTAGTTTCTCAAAACCAAAACAACAAACTTAGTAAGATGGATCCTAGGTCAGATCTCCAGTTCCACAGTGTTCAAAGTTATTTGATCTCCTCTTCACCCTACTTTGGCCACAAATGGGCGTACATACTCATACCCATTATGAGAAAAAAATGAACCTCAAACAAATCCTAGAATGTAAGACTTCTAGAAAAATTTATTTTTATTTCCCAAAACACTGGCATTCCCAATTTACAGTTTAGTCTGTTTTATTAATGTTTATCACATTAAATTTAATTAACTGTAAATGGGTACCAAACAGGGTGACATACAATTTGGAGGAGGACCTATGCTTTTGTGAGCTGTGTGCCCTGAAGGGACGTGTCACCAGTGTGTGACTATCTGTATGCTTCCTGAGTTGTACCCTGGATGTGTGAGTTTATGGGAGGTAGGAATGATGTAGCTTCCCTCTTCAAGTCTGCTTTAAGCACAGATCCTGTTACAAAGAAGCCCAATAAATTATTGAATTAAATTCAGTGGAAAGCAAAACCATAATGTAGACTGGTCGGTCCCAAATTTTATAAATCTGTGTCTAGAATTGCTACTGTTAGGAAGGTTGAAACATTTTTCCATTTTATCCAATTCTTAGATACTATTGTAAAGTATTTTGTGATGTTTTTACTTGCTCCTCACCTATAAAAGGTCAATACCACAAATCTAAATACACAACTTGAAATTTTACTCTCAGCTCTGACAAGCCATCCCTCTAATGAGAGAGAAAAATTAAACTTCAGTGGTTTCCTTGGCAGTCTTGAGACTCCAAAACTAATTTCACGAGAGACAAAATGATCTGTGAATGAAGATTTTCTGTAACCACAGTTTATAGTAGCATTTTGTTGTAAGGAACCAATCTTGGCTTTTATTTGGTTAAAAAAATGAAAGATATGCTGTAGCTGAGTCCAGTAGAATCAGTCTGGCATAAGCTGCTAAGTCTAGACCTGAAGCAAACGTAGAGATATGGTAGCAATTAAATGTAGTAGAAATAGGAGGTCAAGTAAAGAAAGATCTGGGTTGTCTGGAAACAATTAAAGTTTAAATATAAGTAATATTGTATCAAACTCATGTGAGTTTTAACAAGTGTTTTAAGCATTATGCAAAAATATCCTAACTAAGCCAAGGGTTATGTATAAAAATGGAAGAGGTATTTCCAAAAGTATCAGAGAAACCAAATAAGATTGTCCATAAAAACAATCTGATAAAAGGCTTTCAAGGATAAAAACATTCATTTTAGGAGTTTAATTCTTCCTTGTTTATTATTCTGTCATAAGGATGCCTTCACATTCTGGTCTCGTACAGCTGGGGTCTGTGTATTTACTCACACGCTGTGACGTATTTTTGGCATATGTGAATTATGAGTATGAGAAAATGAGGGAGGAAGAAAACAGAAAAAGGAATCGGGGAAGCTACCAAGACAATGAGAGAAAGAGACAAGGTCAGAGAAAAAGGAAGAGGGAGGGAGAGGAATATTTTGTGAACTTCAGCAGTCCAAATGTGAGTCATCTGGATCACTTGCAATTGTGCTACACCCAACAAAAGCAAAGATTTTGTAGCTTGGAGACATTTTCCCTTCTCTATTTTGTCTGTAATTTTTAAAATGCAAGGTTATGCATCTATCCAAATTATTTGCTTGGGATATAAATTTATTAAAGTAAGTTAAGGTAACATAAATGTGATTAAGGTAAAAATAAAATTACATGTGGATTTTTTAGTGCCAGCACATTCTGAGTTCTTTAATTATTTTCAAAGAAGAAAAAGAAATAGCTAGATTTTCACACTTTGCATTACTCTCTAAATTCACTGCCAAAATCTATGAAATATTCAATTCTGACTTATCAGACTTTTTCTTACTACTCCTCCAAGCTGCTGGTAATAGTTAACAGCTAGACATACATAGAGAAGTTTTGTTTTCTACTAGAAATATAAAAAGTAAGGCACTCAGAGCTTCCAGAAAGAGGTTTCTCTTCAAAAAATCAATGAGAAATGTGCTTCCCAACTGAAGAGAAGCAAACATTATTTCAGGAAGGCAAACAATAATGATTTAAAAGAATTTATGTTTCGATTCTTATGTCAAATAAGTAAAAGTTGGTGATAAAACGTAACAATGGTATAAATTGTGGATTCTTCTCTCTATTTATTTTACAGAAGGTTCATCACTATAATGTAAAGAAAACCTTCTATTTCAGCTTCTCCTGGGGATCTAAACTTTTTTAGTTAAAGGGCAGATGTCCCAAGCACTAAATGAATGGTACAGTTTGCTACAAGTCAATGCGTCATGAAATCCCTACAGAGGAAAACAATTTCGTGAATTCTCCCTGAGCAAAAAAAAAAAAAAAAAAAAAAAAAAAAGCTCTGCACAATGCATTAGTATGTATTTCTCTTTTATTAAACCTCTGGTTGTCTCTTCCAGGGTTATCCCTTTAGCAATCCATCATTACATTCCACCTGGACCCCACCACTGAATTTTCTAAATGTCTTTTCATAGCACTAAACATCGGGGAACACACACACAATATGAGAAAACTAAACGCATGCACACCCATCCCGCAGCTGGTCTATGCTACTAGTAAATAAAATACGTAGCCATGATCAGAGAGACTGGGGAAAATGAGAGACCAAACTAAGGCACAGTCAGGCCACTCTTCTTTTGTGAGGAGTTTTCTCTCTTTCTCCCTAATTGTGGTTAGTGCCTTTCTCACAGATAAACACAAAAATACATTTCTGTGATAGATAAGTAAATGTCAATCCTTCTATGAGATTGTATCTGCCTCTCCAGTTGAAAATAGCATATTATACGTTATTATTATTTCATTTTTAGTATCTTTGAACTGCTACCACAACAGGGCTAATCCAATCAATTAGCTGAATGGTTCTGGACACAAAAGGATGTTGAGGTCCAATGAAATGTGAGGTTCTGGAGAGTAAAAGAAACATTATTTTTTGCATTTATCAACTGTGCTCTAGAAACTGTATTGGTGATTGCATTTATTTTGTCTAATCCTCTCATCACAGTGTATATATTTATTTTACTATTTGACATGTGAGAAATGGACTCATAACAAAAAAAAAAAAAAAAAAAAAAAAAAAAAAAAAAAAAAAAAAAAAAAAAAAAAAAAACCGGGGCCGCGTTTTGAAAAGTGTGGGGTTGTTAGAGCAAAAAAAACTATAAAGATAGAGAAATTTTTTTTTTTTTTTTTTTTTTTTTTTTTTTTTTTTTTTTTTTTTTTTTTTTTTTTTATTTTTTAATTTAAAAAAAAAAAATCAACAAAAATTTTGGAACAACCAATAACCAACCAACACCCCAACCAACCCCAAACCATACCCATACATTGTCCATTAACCAAAT
>CAUYPK010013318.1:0-43728 GCA_963574355.1 Loris lydekkerianus | reverse complement strand
TTTTTGGTTTTTATTTTTTGGGCTTTTACTTTTTTTGTTTTTTTGTTTTGTTGAATTTCATTTTTTGCTTGTTTAAATTTTTTTTTTTTTTTTTTTTTTTTTTTTTTTTTTTGAGACAGAGTCTCAATTGTCACCCTGGGTAGAGTGGAGAGATAGATTTTAATTGGGAGGTATAAAAGAAATGAAGTCTCAGTGCATCTTTCCCAGTGTTGGGCTTCAAGAGGGAGTATTTCCATTTATTTGAATGCTATGAAACAAGTTGGCATAAAGCTACTAAAATACAAATACTTCCCTGCTTTGAGGAAGAATATGAGAAAGTACTATTACCCTTTTGTCACTAATATAAAATAAAAACCTAAAAACAAGTGATTTCTGGAAGTTCTGAGAAGATATTTTTCTCATGTTTTCATTGAAATCCTAAGTCCTGGGTGGATGATGATTATCTTCCTCATTACAGTGCCTGGAGCATTGTTGAATCATCTCCTTGTATCAGGTCTTGAGGTCAGGGGACTCCTTCATTCTTTCAAGCAGAGCTTTGTGGTAGAGAAAGGTGAGCACTGGGAAATGTGAGACCTGGGAGCACCTGCTAGTGGGATCATCTCACTTCTCTTTTTGGTTACATTCTCTTCCTATATGGATTTCTACCTTGCTGGGCTCACACTTAGTGGGGGAACCAAGAAAAAAGAGGAAGTGGAGATGGAAGCCACTGGTGTGGAAGCAACTTTTCTGATGCATGCTCTTCCTATTAGCCACCCTACCCCCTTTGCCTCAGGGTCCTTTAGGATTGATTACTAAGTGTAAAGTGTCATAGAAAACTCTATGAGGCCACCCAGAAATTTTGCCAAATGTTCAGCAAGGCAGCCTCTCTGTCAAAGTACTGGCCAATAGGGGACATAAGCAGCTGGGCCAGCTACTCTGTTCTCTCCTCCAAACTACCTGCAGGTGTAGATGTGAATCTGTGCATTTTTTGTTTGTTTTGAGAATCTGCACGTAGTAGCCTACAAATTTGTTAATGCCATATTCACCGGCCCATGTCCCTCCTGCCCCAAACTACAACTAACAACTTATTATTTTTGTATTTGAAATATTTAGTGTAGTAAAAAGAGCCTGGGCTTTTTGGTCAAATAGACTTGGTTTTGATCTGTCTCTGGCACTTATTGGATACAAGACTGAAATACTTGCCCAACTTCTCTGATTCTCAGTTTTCTCATTTGTAAGCAAGGATACTAAAATTCAGCTCATGTATCTGTGGTAGAGTTTTATATGTGTAGGGCAGTACATGTTCAGAGTCTAGAGTACATAGACATTAAAATTTTTTTAATTTTTTTTAAATTGACATGATAATTGTACATGTATATACATATACATGGGCTACATAGTGATGTTCTGATATATACAATGTTTGTGATCAAATCAGGATAATGAGCATATCCATTATCTCAAACATCTTTACCTATTCATCTGTGTGGAATACTCGGGTTGATACTATATCTTGGCTATTGTGAGTTTATTATGCAATAAACATGGGAGTGCCATTATCTCTTTGATATAGTGATTTCCTTTCTTTTGAATAAATGTCCAGAAGTGGGATTGCTCAATCATGTGTTAGTTCTATTTGTAGTTTTTTTTTTGTTTTTTTTTTTGCAGTTTTAGGCCGGGGCTGGGTTTGAACCCGCCACCTCTGGCATATGGGGCTAGTGCCCTACTCCTTTGAGCCACAGGTGCCATCTATTTGTAGTTTTTTTTTTTGTTCTTTTTTTAACGAATCTTCATACCCATAGTGGGTGTATGCATTTACATTCCCACTAACAATATATAGAAATTCTTTTTTAGGCCAGGTGTGGTGGCTCACACCTGTAATCCTAGCACTCTGGGAGGCTGAGATGGGTGGATACCTTGAGCTCAGGAGTTTAAGACCATTCTGAGCAAGAGCAAAACCCCAGTTCTACTGAAAATACAAAAATTAGCTGGGCATGGTGGCATGTGCCTATGGTCCCAGTTACTTAGGAGGCTGAGGCAAGAAGAATTTTTGTGCCCAGGAGTTTGAGATTGCTGTGGGCTATGATTAAAAGAAAAAAAAAAAAGAGTTATTTTTTCTCTGCATCCTGATGAGCATATGCTTGTTTTGGTCTTTTTGATATGGGCCATCCTAACAGGATGAGTTGACGTATCATTGTGGTTTTGATTTGCATTTTCCCAATGGTTAGTGTTTAACAGCATTTCTTCATGTTGTTGTTGTTATTATTATTATTATTATTATTATTTTCCATTTATATGTATGTCTTCTTTTGAGAAATTCCTGTTCTAATCACAGGACCATTTTTTACTGGATTATTTATTTATTTGTTATCGAGATGTATGACTTCCTTATATAGTCTAGATATTAATTAATTGTCAGATGAATAGTTTTCAAATATTTCCATCCATTCTGTAGGATGTCTTTTTTGCTTTCTTTATTGTTTCCTTTGCTATGCAAAAGCTTTTTAGTGTGATAGGATACCATTTATTTATTTTTACTTATATTGAATGTGCCTTTGAGGTCTTATTCATAAAATCTTTTCCCAGACCAACATACTTGAGCATTTCTCTTTTGTTTCCTTCTAGTAGTTTCAAAGTTTTAGATCTTACAATTAGATTTTTAATACATTTTGAGTTCATTTTTATACAGGGTGAGCAGTGGGGAGGTTATTATAGTCTAATAACATGTAGAATATGTTATTATTCTACATATGGATATCCAGTTTTCCCAGAACCATTTATTGATGATATTGTCCCATCCTCAATGAATGTTCTTGGCAACTTTGTGGAAAATAAGTTGACTGCAGATAGATAGATTAATTTCTGTCTGTTCTCTATTTTATTCCATTGGTCTATGGGTCTGTTTTTATGCCAAGACTATGCTGTTTTGGCTGCCTTAACTTGGTAGTATATTTTGAAGTCCAATAATGTGATGCCTCTAGTTTTGTTCTTTTTGATCAGGATTGCTTTGGTTATTCTGGATCTTTTGATAGTCTCCAATGATCCTTTATATTCTATCATATTATTTGTGATGACTCCTTTCTTATTTCTGACTTTAAAAAATTATTTGGGTCTTCTCTCTTTTATTTTTGATCTAGCTAATGGTTTGTCAACTTTGTTTATCTTCTTAAACCCCCCCCCCCTTTGGGCAGCACCTGTGGCTCAAAGGGGTAGGGCACTGGCTCCATATGCTGGAGGTGGCAGGTTCAAACCTAGCCCTGGTTAAAAACTGCAAAACAAAACAAAACAAAAACAAAAACAAACAAACAAACAAAAACCCCACCTTTTTGTTTCACAATCTTCTGTATTTTTTAAGTTTCAGATATTTTTTCTACTCGGATTATTATTATTTCCCTCTGTTAACTTTCTAATTCCTCAAGGTATTAGGTTGTTGATTTAAAATCTTTCTAATGTTTTGATATAAGCATTTATTACTAACCTTATCTCTTAATGTTGCTTTTTTTGTTTTGTAGAATGTGTTACCTTATGTTTCTATTTTCATTTGTTTCAAAGAATTTCTAAATTTTCTTCTTAATTTCTTCCTTCACTCATTGGTTGTTCAGCAGGATGTTACTTAATTTTTATGTTTTTTACAGTTTCGAGTGTTCCCCTTGTTATTGATTTATAGCTTTATTCCATCTGGTCAAAGAAGATATTTGATATAATTTCAATTTTCAAATTTTTTGGAGACTTTTTTTGTGTTTTAACATATCACAATCCTAGAGACTATTCTATGAGCTGATAAAAAGAATGTGTATTCTATAGCTTGGAGAAAATGTTCTGTACTTGTGTATTAGGTCCTTTTAGTGTATGGTTCAATTTAAAGTTGCTAAGTATTTTGTCTAGATGATATGTCTGATGCTGAGAATGGAATGTTGAACTCCTCAACTATTATTGTCCTAGGATTTATCTCTCCCTTTAAATGTAATAATATTTGCTTTATATATTTTGGTAGTCTAGTGTTGAGTGCATATATATTTATAATTATTATATCCTCTTGCTGAATTGATCCCTTTAGTAGTAAATAGTGTCCTTCTTTGTCTCTTTTTTACAATTTTTGACTGATAAAAGTATACCTACTTCTGTTTAATTTCCATTTTATTTTGTGTGGAATATCATTTTTCATTCCTTAACTATCAACGTGTGCCTTTACAAATAAGGTGAGTTTCTTGTAGGAAGCATGTAGTTGGGTCTTAATTTTCTATTCATTTGGGCATCTGTGTCTTTTAATTGCATAATTTAATTTGTTTACATTCAAACTTATTATTGATAGGTGGGGACTTAATTCCTGTCATTTTATTGATTATTTTTTGATTGCTTTGTATATCTCTTGTTCCTTGCTTCCTCTTTTACTATTTATTTTTCCTGGGTTTTGTGTGTGTGTGTGTTTGTGTGTATTTTAATAAAGTTTTTTTTCTTTTTCTCTTTCCTTTGTATATTGGCTCTGTCAGTTTTAAATTTTATGTGTTCTCATGCTAATAGTAATTATCTTTATGCTTCTAAATTTTAAGACTTCCTCAGTCATTTCATGTGCATCTGTCTAGTGGTGATATATTCCCTTAGCTTCTGCTTGTGTTAGAAAGATTATTTTTCTCCTTCATTTCTAAAAGATAGCCTTGCTGGGTATAGTATTCTTGTCCAGCACCCTTTTCTCTTTTAATACTTTGATTATATCATCCCCTTCTTGTCTGAATTATAAGTTTTTTGTTGAGAAATCTGTCATTAGTCTAATAGGGATTCCCTCATATGTGACTTGATGATTTTCTTTCACTGTTTTTAGACTTTTTAATTTGTCTTTGACTTAAGACAATTTAACTATGATGTGCCCTGAAGAAGACCTGTTTGGGGGAATCTATATGGGGACTCTAGAGCTTCCTGAATCTGGATGTCCATCTCTATTCCAAAACTTGGGAAGTTTTCTGCTATTATTTCATCAATTTTTTTTTTTTTTTTTTTTTTACAGTTTTCCCCTTCTTTTCTTTCTTCTAGAATATGTCTTTACTTAATGGTGTCCCATAAGTTCTATAACCTATCTTTATACCTTTTCTTTCTTTCTTTCTTTCTTTTCTTTTCTTTTTTTTTTTTTTTTTTGAGTTACTTCAAAAGACATATTTCAAGTTTAGAAATTCTTTCTCCTATTTGGTATAGTCTGTTGTTGGAGTTCTCAATTGTATATTTAATTCAAAGAATTCTTTACCTCTAAGAGTTCTATTTATTTTTTATGATATATATATCTGTTAAATTTCTTATTAAAATAATGATTTTTTTCCTGATTTTGTTGAATTGTCTCTGTATTCTGTTGCATCTTATTGAATTTCCTCAAGATTATTAGTTTGAATTTTATTCTGGGCCTTTTGTGTATTTCCTTATGATCGGGGTCTGTTACTGTAGAGTTAGTGTATTCCTTTAGAGGAGTCATGTTTAACTTGTTTTCTCATGTTTAATATGTCTCGAGGTTGATTTCTATACATCTGGGGGAAAAGTTGCTTCTTCCAAATTTGTAGTAGTTTTTGTAGGAAGGACGTATTCTTATAGATGGGTCTTAGAGTGTTAGTTTGGTGGGGTTTGTTTTGAAATTTGTGTGTCTTCAGAAAATATTGTTCGCATTGTTCTAGGTAGACATAGTAGTGTAGTTTCCATGGAGTTTCTTTAGCTGTAATTCATGCTAGTGATGTTTCTAAGTGTCTCTGTAGCTTAGGCTGGAAGAGTTTGTGATAGTGGTGGTGCAACTTTGCCAGGGGTAGGCTTGTCTGGCTATTTCTCAGGCCAGAGGTACATGCATGCATAAGATAGGTTAGCTGACTTCTGACTTCTGTCTGGCTATTACTTGGCCAGCTCAAGAACATATCTGCCTGGGCTGGGATTTCTGATCTCTTTCTCTGATCCAAGGTACAAATGTGCAGCTTCTTAGCCAACGGGGACATGTTTTCCAGGGTTGTTTCTCAAGCCCCTGGTTTAGGCCATGGTCATTTGGCCATTCCAGGTGTGTATCCATTGAGGATAGGCCCTGAGCTATGGGAGGTAGACAGGCAGAATTCTTCATAGACCTTTCAACTCAGGGTAAAGTGCCCAGTCAGGGGAACTTCTATGTGACTATCCCTGCATGGGGAAATCAGCAGTGCAGGTGAGATGAGGCCATCAACTAGTAGCTCAGGCTAGAGGAGCTAAGATGTCTGTCTGTCTAAGGAGATGGGACTTTCCCTCTCCCCTCTTTCTTCTGGTTGCATCATTATCTGACCACTTCAGATATTCCATTAACTCATGTCCTTGCTTACCCTTTACTTAACCTTCCTGGGATCAGTAATCTTCCCTCTCTCATTCTTAACCTTGATTGCTAACTAATGACTACTGTGCATTCTTGTCAATGTCCCACTCCAAAAGCAGTGTCTGCTGAGACCTATGGAAACTGGTGGTGATCAACTGAAGAAATATAGAGTTAGAAGTGACAGTAAAGAAAAACAAGAGACATAGAGTAGAAATAAGGTGGGAGCTCAGGGGTCCATTGCCCATCTTGGGACTCCAGCAATGGCCCAGAGTGTTTGCTCCACTCTGATTTTATTGAAGTAAGAGGGTAAGAGGGTAAGATGAGGGAGGGAACAAAGGTGCAGTTTCTGGAATTGATGATATCACCTTCAATTGTTATTATAATTAACCTTAAGTGTAGCCTTCAGTAATCTGATATCTTAGCCTTGTATTTGGGAGAGCCTCCTGCTTGAGGTCACACACACAGATTTCTAGGGAGGTGTTAAGCTCTGCTTGTTCTCTGTGGAGTAAAATGCCATAAGCATTAATCTGAGGAATCAATGGGAAGGAGGCATTTTCCTCCCATCACAACCCCAGAGGATTTTCCTCTGCAATAAGGGATATAAGCTCTTCTGCCCATATCTCAGAGCTTGAGCTACTCCTTTGGTCTCTGCCCCAGGCAAATGCAAATCTACACAATGGGTATCTGCTTTTGCTTGTTTAATGAGCAAGAAGTGCCCCAGAAAGTGTATCTTTTCTAGAACTTCTCATAGCCTCTTCTTTTTTTTTTTTTAATATATACATTATTTTTATTATTAAATCATAGCTGTGTACATTAATGCGATCATGGGGCACCATACACTGGTTTTATAGACTGTTTGACCCATTTTCATCACACTGTTTAACATAGCCTTCCTGTCATTTTCTTAGTTTTTGTGTTAAGATATTTACATTCTACATTTACTAAGTTTCACATATACCCTTGTAAGATGCACCGCAGGTGTAATCCCACCAATCACCCTCCCTCCACCACCTCCCCTCCCTTTCCTCCTTCCCCCGATTCTTGGGTTATAACTGGGTTATAGCTTTCACGTGAAAGCCATAAATTAGTTTCATAGTAGGGCTGAGTACATTGGATACTTTTTCTTTCATTCTTGAGATACTTTACTGAGAAGAATATGTTCTAGCTCCATCCATGTAAACATGAAAGAGGTAAAGTCTCCATCTTTCTTTAAGGCTGTATAATATTCCATGGTGTACATATACCACAATTTATTAATCTATTTGTGGATCAATGGACACTTGGGCTTTTTCCATGACTTAGCAATTATGGATTGGGCTGCAATAAACATTCTGGTACAAATATCTTTGTTATGATGTGATGTTTGGTCTTCTGGATATATGCCTAGAAGAGGAATAATAGGATTGAATGGCAGATCTATTTTTAGATCTCTACATGTTCTCCAAACATCTTTCCAAAAGGAATGTATTAATTTGCATTCCCACCAGCAGTGTAGAAGTGTTCCCTTTTCTCCACATCCATGCCAACATCTCTGGTCTTGGGATTTTGTGATATGGACTAATCTTATTGGAGTTAGATAGCCTCTTCTATGACCATTATTCTCCTAAGAGTGTTCATAGACTGAGCAGGGTGTTTGTAAGCTGTATCTCCAGCAGGCTAGAATTTCAGAAAAGACAAGAAGCTTGCTAGCAATGGCTAGCTTAAATGTAAACTAGCTGACTTTTCTTTGTTCCAACTCACTCAGCTTACTTTTTAGTTTTCCTTTTTTTCTGGGGGTGCTTTCCTTTGCCAAGAATGAGGTCTTTGGTCCTCATTCTCCCAGCACATTCTTGCATATATATTGTATTATGTCCCCAATAAAAAGATTCCAGGAAATAGGGCAGGTACTACATTGTTTCCATGCTGCCACCAGGCCCAAGAAACATTGTATGCCCTTAGAAGTTTCTGGTTTTATGCACTAAGTTTGGCGTAAGTTTTGTGATTTCCCCAGGACTGCCTCCCTTGCTGACCACTGTCCCAGGTTGAGGACATGGGAAAGGACAGGTCTGATGGAGTTGGGCCTGTCCACAGTAGACATTAAATAAAAGGGAGTTGAAATCTCTTTATTTTTGCTTGACATAAGCAGCAGATCTTCTGTGTGCAAAGAAAAAACTCAAGTAATAGAAACAAGTAGGATTATTCTTCTACAGGCTCTATATTTAAATTTTTCCCCCATTAACTAGTTGTTTAGAACTCTATTATGTTCACAACTTTACCAGAATTTTTCACAATCACTCATATATTCCAAAAAGCCTTTCTCTTTGAGGATAATTGACTTTGTAAATTCCAAATGCTTTATTAATATACTTGTGGTCTCTAAGTATAATTTTGGAGTTGAGATCAGAAATACAAAGATCAAAATGTCCTTCCTGAATTTACTTTTCTTTCTCTAAAAACTCAGATTAAAACAAGGTAAGATGATCGAACAATTTTAAATTCAGTAAACATTGATATATAACAGAAGCCAATTGTAGGAGCTGAAGGGTGATTCTTAAAATTTTAAATCATCTGGTCCAAATGTTTGGCTTCCACATCACCACCATCTTTTGAGTTACATCATTTGATCTGATTTTTCTAACCCATGGGCTATCATAGTTCACTTTGGTGTTGAGTGATTTCATAAATCATATTAATGTTCTTGTCCCTCTGTTCTCTCCAAGAATGTGGCTTTGATGAATAAACAACAGTTATAATGTGTTTGCTTCTATCACATGTACATCCAAAGTTATAAAATCTCAATGTTGGACAAGCTCAGAGTTTCACCACATATATTGTTGGCTTAGAGACTACATTGGTTTTGTCAGCCTTTGCTCTGCTAGACAGAGAGGAAAGATAAGTTTCCTAAATGTGGCAATACTGTAATTTTTTGAAACAACTCCGTATTTCTTCTGTATAATAGGGTCAAAACAGAGAGGCTAAGATTCCCTCCTGTGAGTGTGGGGAGCTGTGAAGGCTGCTCTATGATCCCAATTTGTAGTTAAAGGATGCAGAATAACAGATTTTGGATGAGCAGATTTTATTTCACAGTACAGTTGGATGCTGGATCATCAGTTAGACATCTTAAGGCTGAAAACTCAGATTGGAGTCAATATTTATGTGTTTTAAATTATTAAAAAATGAGATTATCAACAGAGCAGCCACATCTAGGTCAATAGTCAGAGGGAAAAGGAGACACTTGGCAGTTTGCATCTGCTTTCCTTTTTAATCTTCACGGAGCTAGAACTGGCCTTGCCTACTTCACCAGAGCCAATTGTACACATCTCTTCCCAAACCCCTGTTCAGTGATGTCATCTTGGTAACCTGAAATTGACCATTGTGGGAGTAATTTACACTAGAGAAAATGGCAAATGCTGCAAACTAGGGATTGAATTTTTTTTTTTTTTTCTTCAGAGGACTGACTGTTAAGCATTTACCAGCATACTGGTGGTTTTATTTCTAATTTGTTCTTCTATTTGATCCTTCAGTAGAAAACATCTTTTCTTCATAGCTAATGTTTATTTATCACTTTATATGAGTTAGGCACATGTAATTTTTTTTTATTTGTTTCTCACAACAACCTCATGTGGTAGTTTTGTGATCTCAGTATGTGGCTAAAAGATGCTGAAGAATTGCACAGACTTTATTTCATAGGTACACTTGCAGATAAGGATAATTGAGCTCAACAAGGTGATACAACTTTCCTGAGGTCAGATAGCCTGTAACGTGTAGACTGGGGACTGAGATTTCTGGCTGACCCATTATTGCAACCACTAGGCACTATGGTCTTCCAAGCATACGTGTGTAGGAAACTGTTCTGGGGTCAAAATAATAATGTCTTGGTTCCAATGCACTTTTGCACTCAGCCTGATCTTTCAAATCCTCAGTATCTTTATATATAAAATGAGGCTAGTGATGATAATACAAGCTATCTCATGGGATAGTGTTACTACTTAAATAATAGTATATGCAAGGTTGATTTGGAACTCTCAGGTACCATATAAGTGGGAGATAATATTACATGCTAAGAAATGAAAAAAAGATAGTCACAAAAAAATCTAAGTTGAGAAGATACAGCTGAAGTGTGTATTTTAAGTAAATGAAAATTCTAAGTAATCTTACAATGAATATTTCTAGGTGAACCAGCAGGACCTTTGGCTTGGCAATGTCTGAATTTATCTTTTGGAATTCTTTGGGTTTGAATTTCCCTAGCCTTTCTAGACAGACTGACTTATAATCAAGGTAGTCTCAATTTCATGGGCAGAGTGGAATGGTGGATGCCTTTTAGGAATCAAATTATTAACAAGATGGGTCAGCATTGGAGAGTTAACATTTAGTGATTTTATGGAGAATTTATGCTATATAATGTCCGTGTTTTAATAAAGCAGTCCATTTGCTATTCCCACAGCTATTTATGCTTTCAATAGTCAGCATATTTCAGTATAGTTATTTATTTCATGTTTATCTTCTGTGGTATATTAAGTTTTCCATGATGTCAAATAACCATTTGATCATTATAGATTCTCCAGCACCATGCACTGAGATTGGGAGGTAGTATGGCTTCATAAATATTGACTACACAAGTGCATGGGCGAGCCAGTTTAGTTTCTGCACTTATTCATAACAAGCCCTAGTGTCTTTAAGTAACTCTCATTCCATTAGTTTCTGCATTAATGAATAAGTATGTAATAACATGGTAGCCTAGAGACTTTGGACAAACCTACAATGCCTGATCTGATCTGATTTCTAAACTAAAAAAATGCCACGAAGGCTACGCTGAACAGTTTAATGAGAATACTTCAGATTGTATATGAAAGCAGCACATTGTACCCCTTGATTGCACTAATGTACACAGCTATGATTTAACAATAAAAATAAATAAATTAAAAAAAAAAAGAATTTCAGATGAGCTTTACACTTTCATGTCTGATTACATTTATCATTAATAACAATCTTTCTAATTTTCTTCACTGGTTAGAAAATACTAAGACTCTCAACTTCTCTCTTTGCATTTCTATCTTGAGAAACTTGATTTCTTTCTTTCGTAAACATGAGGTATCAGCAGCTCTTAACATGTTTTCACAAAAATCTGTATTTATGAAAATTTCACATGTGATTCTAAACAAGTAGGGTTGATGACATTACATTAGAGAATTCTGTTTGCTAAAGGTATTTTTTAAACTGGAAGGAGTGCTGGATGTAGCTTCAGCAACTATTTATCTTTCTAAAGATGAAGCATGAACAAGGGCAATTCCCATCTGCCCATAAAATTAGGACTACCTTGAGTATCAGCCAGACTTTCTGAGAAGGCTAGGGAGATTCAAATGGTATCTGCAAGTGAAATGCAGTTATCTAAGCATCCAGTGAGGTTTTTCATACATTAAGTAGACATCTAAATAAATTAGAGACAAAGAATCACTATTTTGGTAATCATTCCAAAAATAATACTTCTATATCCTTGCTATGTCTCTCAAGTAAAATAGATTACTTTAGTGTCCTCTTTGATATAATTACTAGAATTTATATTAGTCAGAACTAGACAAGTGTGATAAGAAAATTCTACCTTTTATGTAGTGTGTGAAGAAGTTAGAAATATTATTTTAGACACACTATCAGTAACTTAAAGCTTCTTATGCAAGTAGAAACAATACATTAATCAATGAATAGACTGGAAGTTCTAAGGACAATAAATTAAAGTGTTCAAAATTACATCTAGATGCCTGGCAAGCAATCAGGTTAATTATCTGATTTATATGTCAAGCCTAATAATTTATACTTCAACTCATACACATATCTGTGTATGAAACAAATATAAAATATCCTTCCTCTCTTAAAAACCAGCAGATAGCTGTGAGATGAGTAACTCCCTGGTTTTAAATAGCTGATATTAAATACTGTAGCATATTGTTTATAGGTTAGTCAGACATAATTAAGGCTCATTAGTACTTATTAAAACAAGTGAACGCAGGAAAAAATATAAATCAGGGAACTTGGTATTGATTTTGTTTGCTCTTTTGAAAATCTAAGAGCAATATAAGAGTTTATAAGGCAGTTATTTCTTAAGCTCCTTTCACAAATATATCTCGGCATAAAAACAAACAAACCAAAAGAACCCATAAAACAAAACTGGAACATTCCCATTGTGTGTAGCTAGTCTTCACTAGTAACTCAAAGCATAATTATTAGAATTACTGGGTTGGGGAGAAGCCATTTGGGCTAAAAACTATATTTTTTTTAAATTACAAGCCATTAATTTTTTCTAGAGACAAAAGAGAAGATATTCAATTATTATATTTATGAAAACATCTTCTTTTGAAACACTTGCCTACCCTCAGAATGGGAGGTGTCATGACTTATAAATCAGACTATAGAGAAATATTGTCATATGGATTACATAGGAGGTCAGGGCATAAAAGAAATCTTGTTTTATAGGCTGGTGAGAACCACTCTTGATTTTATCCCAAGCATTTTATCCAAAGAGTAGCAAATTTTCCACTATTTGTTCATCAGTGCAAACAATACTTATTAAGCATTTCTGGTGTGAATGCCCTGCCTTCATGTGAGTTACAAGTAAGAGCTTCTCCTGGGACTCTGTATACTAGAAGAGGTACTTGGAAGGAGATGGTGCAGTCAGGCTTCCAGATTGCTTCGGGCTTCCCTTTCATCTGTGGCTGTGCCACATCTGACCTTTTTGCTCCTTTCTGCTGCCAACTCACTGATGATCTAGATATTCAAAGGTGTTACCTCCTCTGTTTCTTCCATTGGGTTTAATCATCCTGGGCCTGCTCTGAGAAAGATCATGAGGTAGTACATGGCAGGACTTTCATTTATTTGGAAAAATTCTGCTTCATTATTGAGGTGGGTGTTGGGCACAGAACAGTCACTCTCACAACTGATTTACTAGTTTTTTAGGCTAGAATCATGGGGTAATGCCAGTTTGCCTACCCTGGGAAATAGCTGTCCTCTGTGGATGGGTGACCTTGCCCATGGAGAGGTATTAGAGGGAATAGTGGGCTAGGAATGAGGTGTGAGATATGACAACTTCTCTGCAGGACTTCCTGATTCACCAATTCCTTGTTTTCTTTATGAGAATAATTATTTTAACATCGAGTAGAGGAAAACAATCTTTGAGAGAGCAAGAGTTTACTGTCCTTTGAAGAAACTTTGACTACCCTCATTCTGAGGAAATGAAAAGAAGCTAGAATCCACGGGGAATGGCATGACCTCAGAGCCAGTCAGCATGAGGAACACTCAGGACCAAGTGCTAGCGGGTAACTGTCATTTGCAGTGAATATCTTCTTTCCAGCTTCCATTTTGGTTATGTAAAAATACCAGAATGAGTTAAATTGGGTGGAATCTCAAATCAGATTCCATTTGGGGATAGAAGTTGTCAGAATGGCCTGATATGGGGGTATACACAGACACCCAGGTGAGGACACTTATTTTTCCCCCCAACAAAATCCTGCATTCTTGCTGTAATATTTACACGGGTTTTTCTCTCCCTTTCTCCATCCCTTTTGTATCCGGTATTTTTTCCCTGGATTCTTCCGTCTTTCCCAGGTGTGTTTGACAACTGTTCCCACACTGTCAGTGACAAGGGCTGGGCGCTGGGAATCCGCTCAGGGACCCACAAGGGAAGAAGAGACGCTCGCTTCTTCTACTCCCTCCGCACCGACCGTATGAAAAAAGCTACCGTGGTGACCGGCCACAGGCGCTACCAACCCGGCATGTGGACGCATGTGGCAGCCACTTATGATGGACAGCGCATGACCTTGTATGTGGATGGCACTCGGGTGGCTAGTAGTTCAGACCAGTCAGGTCCCCTGAACAGCCCCTTCATGGCGTCCTGCCGCTCTTTGCTCCTGGGTGGGGACAGCTCTGAGCAAGGGCACTATTTCCGCGGACACCTGGGCACCCTGACTCTCTGGTCAGCCGCCCTCCCACAAAGCCACCTCCAGCACAGTCCTCAGCATCCGAGTGGGGTGGAGGAGCTGTCCACCTTGATTCTGACAGCCACTTTCGAGCCTTTAAAAGAACAGTGGGCTCCCTTTAGAGACGAAAAGTATCCGTGGCTTGAGGTTCTCCAGGGCTCTGGGCCAGAGCCTGAGATTCTGTCACCTTTGAAGCCCCCACCCTGTGGGCAAACGGCCTGTGATAACGTGGAACTGATCTCGCAGTACAACGGACACTGGCCCCTGCGGGGAGAGAAAGTGATACGCTACCAGGTGGTAAACATCTGCGACGATGAGGGCCTCAACCCCATTGTGAGCGAGGAGCAGATTCATCAGCAGCACGAGGCCCTGAACGAGGCGTTTAGCCGCTACAACCTCAGCTGGCAGCTGAGTGTCCAGCAGGTCCACAACTCCACCCTGCGCCACCGGGTCGTACTTGTGAACTGTGAGCCCAGCAAGATCGGCAATGACCACTGTGACCCCGAGTGTGAGCACCAGCTCACGGGCTATGATGGGGGCGACTGCCGCCTGCAGGGCCGCTGCTACTCCTGGAACCGAGGGGATGGGCTCTGCCACGTGGAATGCAACAACATGCTGAACGACTTCGATGACGGGGACTGCTGCGACCCGGAGGTGGCTGACGTGCGCAAGACCTGCTTCGACCCTGACTCGCCCAAGAGGTAAGGGACTGAGGGTGGAGGTGCTCTGCTTGTGGGGTGCATTTCTAACATTATTTTATCTTTTTGGCTTTTGGAGACACAAAAAAGTTTCACACAGTCTCAAAGTAAAACATTCTTCCACCCCATGAGACATTATCTAGTTTTTGTGAAGTACTAGGTGTTACCTTAGGTAAGGAGGGACACAGAAAACTGAGAGGAGGGATGGGCGGCCCAAAACTCACTGTCGGTGCAGTAGACACCTGGATCCACGATGTGAAATGTGCCTGAAGACATGTGTATGGGTACTGGAGGAAGGGAAAAGCTGAACAACTTATTCTACAGGGGAGCCCAGGAATCTTCATGGAGAACAAGCAGGGTGTCTAGGAATAGCAACCGATCAATGTCAGTCACACATGACTATTCTTCCTGTGGTCTTAGGGTCTTAGATAACTAAATACAAATCCACAAGGAGGTCTCACATGGTATAGTCTGAGCAGTTCGAAAGTTTCATGAAGATGGGACATGCCACCTCCAGCCACAAGTGTCTGTTTTGTACTGTTGCCCCCTTGAATTCCATTCTTTGCGCAGTATGTAGAAGGATTTTTTTTTTTTTTTACTGTTATTTGCATTTATTTCATGTTGCATCTATTCCTGTGCCATAAGTTTTTGTTTCTTCAGTTTCTTCTGGGATATCTTTTTCTTCTGTGCTACCTCTTCTTCTGGTTTGGGAACAATCTGTTCCTTTTCAGTAAGGATCATCTCAATGTGGCAGGGGGAGCTCATGTATGAGTTAATGCGACCATGAGTTCTGTGTGTTTGGCGACACATCTTGGGTGCTTTGTTCACTTGGATATGCTCAATGACCCAAGAATCTACATCTAAACCCTTAAGTTCAGCATTACTCTCTGCATTTTTAAGCATATGAAGCAAAAATTCAGCACTCTTTTTGGGCCACTGACCCTGTGTCCAGCCCCACTGTTTGGCCTGGGCACACCTACCAACTCCACCATTGTAACGTCAAAATGGTACACCTTGTTTCTTTAAGGTGACATCCTTCAGATACTTGGTGGCTTTTTGTATATGCATACTCTTGATGGCCTGGGCAGTTTCACATGTGTTCTTAAAGTGAACACAAAGATTTGAGCCTCTTGACTTGCATAACTTTGTGGGGTTTTCTGGGTCAAGTGAATAGTGAACCATTTTTCACAGATCACCTCAGGCCACTTCAGGATCTTTTAAAATAGATAAATCACATCCTATTATTCTCTTTCTTAAGATTTTTCCTCAGTGTACTGAGGAATAAGTTTGGAATAAGATCTAAACTCCCTGTCTAGATCACGGGCTCTGTGGCAATTCCCTGCCTCTCTCTCCAGCTTCCTCCTCCCAAACACCTTCCCCACCCACACAGCATAGCCATACTGACTTGATTTTGTTCCATTAAATAGATAAAGCTTGTTCTAGGCTTTGTCTTGGCTATTCTGTGTTCTTGAAATCCTCTTTTCTTTTATTTTCCCTTGGTGGGTTCTCTCTCATTCAAACATCTACTTGATTGTGACCTCTTGGGATGACTTTAAAGCAGCTACTTGGTGACTGTTACAGAAACTAATTTTATTTTATTTATTTATTTTAAACTTCTTAAAACAACACATAGCAATTAATTGTAATCCCCTGTTTTGTTCTTGTATATTTATGTGTTTTTTTGCCTTTCTCCTGCCTGGAATATCAACTCTATTAGATCGGGGGCCTTGTCTATTCTGTCAATCACTATATCCCCAGTGCCTAGAACAAGAGCTGACACATAGTTGTTTATCTCATGCTTATTTGGATGATTAAGTGGATCTGATATGTTTCCTGTTCTGAGATAGAATCCAATGAGAAAATCCTCATTCAATAGTTGATGCAGGAGTTGAGGGTATTAGAGAGAAGTGGTAAAGAAGGGAGACAGGGAGTGAATTTGTTAATCTACATATGGGGTCAAACTATCCCCCAGTATATAACTGGTGCCTTTGTTCAAATTATGAAAAGGCTTTCCTGAGTTGGGCCACATCTATGGTGCATATTTTTATCTATAAAAAAAAAAAAAAAAAGAATACAAAGGACTGGATCTCAGCTCCCGCCTGGTATCTGGATGGCTGCCTTTCTGTTGGATGTATTTTGTATGTGGTATCCCTGTGTGTGGACAGTCAACTTGGTATCAGTTAATACTAATAGTCTAGTCTGCCATTCAAGCATGTGATATCAAGGATTGAGTGTGAAATTTGGAACCGAGGGACACAGTTACATTCTAGAGTCCTTGCTACTTAACTAGTTATGCAAGTTATGCAAATCACTTTCTGAAACTCAGATGTGTTGTGTATATAATGAAGGTAATACAAAGTTGTATTATCAACGTTTTAGGGTTTTGTGAATCAAATGAAAATACAGGAAAGTGGTAGCTTGAAAGTTTTCAGTATACTCAAGTAGTTCTAAACTAACATTAATTATTATTATTATTACTACTACTACAATTGAAAGATAGGGAGCCCTTGTTTACATAGTAATGCACAGGGAACTGATCAGATTATCAGAAATATTTCCATAAGAAAGTTTTGTTTGGGCTTAGTTTTTAGATTTTGATAACTTAAGCAGGAGCTAAACCTCCCTAACAGCACTGGGAGCTTAGGATGCCCAAGAGAGATGAGGAAGCCTTTCCTATTCTCATTTTTCTCATTGTTCTTTAAAACAACCCATTGCTCTGATTTGAGAGAGCTGTCTTTGAAAGTTCCCAGGCATCATTCTTCTCAGAGTTGCCCTTTATCTCTCTAAATCCCTACCGCACTGCCCTTATTTGAGTGATCGTAACTTACTGCCCTCACTGCCTGCAGAGTTGCCATGAGCACTCATTCCCTTCTATGTGGAGACCCGGAAGTATTTTGAACCTTTATTCATAAGGAATTCTCTTACCCCTACATAAAAAAACCCACTTTGTAGAAGACAAAGGAAATATTTAAACTTTTTGATAGTAAAAATATTTATTTTTATTTATTTATTTATTTGAATATTCTTAGATATTTTTTTCTGTTTGCATATATATACAGTTCTTTTCTTCAGTACAACATTGGGTCACATACATGCTTTTTTGCTTGCTTATTTTTAGAAATATATGTACATATAGCAAACACCTTTCAATGTTAATTCATATACTTCTATGTCATTTTATTTTAAAGACCACATGATATTCCGTGATATCGAAATTCAAGTAATGTGTCCCCTACTGTGGACATTAAGGCTAGTTCCAATTTTCTTCTTCTTTTTCTTTTTTGAGGGAGGGAAGAAAAATAAAAGAGTTTTCTGATGAAAAAAGAAAAAGTAAAAATATTTAAATCAAACTAATAGGTGCTTATGGTTTAAAAAATCAAACTGTACCAAAAGATATAAGAAAGAATAATAGTCCTCTCACTACTAACTCTTCTCTATCCTTCTTTGTTCTCTGGCCTTGCTCCCCACAGGTAACCATATTTCATTTTTTTACCCCTCTTCTGGTATCTACCTACAAATCTCCAAATATTCTATTTATATCACTTGATACATCAATTTTAAACATTATCCATTGACTTGCTCTTAACACAGAAATAAGACTCTCTTACATTTCTCTCCCTGATTCATCCTTCCAGGATAGTCATTTTACCATTTTTTTTTGAATCAGTGGCAGTATTTATGACATTACAGCTGCAAAATATTACTTGTTACAGAACAAAGTATTCTATTATCTTTCCTTTCTGACATTATTCTTCTCATTCCCTATACCACCCTTTTAGTCCTTCATTTTTTCGTTTGTTCCTTCATTTGCTCCTTCCAATCTTCTTTTATTTTTTCTTGTTATAGTCAATTGTTTTCAAAGGCCTTATCATACCAGCTAATTTATAGAATATATTTTAAAAACAGTCTGGGGATGATGATTCATGGCTATAATCCCAGCACTTTAGGAGGCCAGGGTGGGAGGATAACTTGAGGCCAGGAGTTTAAGACCAGCCTGAGTGAGACAGCGGGATCATATCTATAAATAAAATAAAATGAAATAAAATAAAAGTCTTTTATACCTCTGTAGATCTCTCCCTTCTAGTTCATTCTATTCTTCTTTTCCAATATTGGCCAATTAGGCTTCTGTCTGCTGCATGGATGTCATTCTCGGACTTCCTTTCACTGCTTTTTTTGGGTTGGAGCCTCTGTGTCCTGAATTACATGAATATCTTTTAATTTATTGCCTTATTTTACTAGAAAATATCCTTTAGTAAATTTCTGAGAAAAGTTGTTTTTGGTTATCTTTTCTGTAGCGGCACTTCTTAGAATATTTTTATTCTGCCTTTCCAAAACATGATAGCTTGTGTTGGTATAGGAATTTTGAGTTGGAAAACATTTTCTCTTAAACTTTTGAAGAAATTCATGAATTGCCTCTACCTTCTATTATAATAATTGTGTGTGTATGTGTGTGTGTGTGTGTTTTGAGACATAGTCTCACTCCATTGCCCAGCTCACAGCAACCTCAGACTCCTGGATTCAAGCAATTCTGCCTCAGCCTCCCGAGTAGCTGGGACTACAAGTGCCCACCACAATGCCAGTTACTTTTGTCTATTTTTAATTGAGACAGGATCTCTCTCTTGCTCAAGGTGGTCTCCAGCTCCTGAGCTCAAGCAATGTTCTTGCCTCAGTCTCCCAGAGTATTAGGATTACAGGTATGAGTCACCACACCCAGCCAATTGTGTGACTTTTATTGGTGGATATATATATATAAGTGATTCATACACATATATAATATCAAATAATCAAATAGTATATATGTTATATGTATGTATATATAGTCACACACATATATTTATTTATTCCTTTTGAAAATCTTTTAGAATCTTATTCTTAGCTTTGTTACTTTAGGCATTTATAATAGAGATATTTTAAAGAATAGCCTTTTATTATTCTTTTGTTGAACACTCAGTGGATCCTTTCAATTTGGATGCTTATGCTCCTTGGCTCTGGAAAAAGTTTCTTAAATTATTACTGTAATATTTCTTCATTCAGTTTTCTCTGTTCCCTTTTTTCTTCCTGACACTCCTGAGGCTGCTAAGGCTGAATCTACTGAATTTATTGTTTTTCTCTTTTCTCACATATATTTTCTTATTTTCTTCTCTCTCTTTTCTTTTGAGATTTCTTTTATTCTTTTAATTCTTTCATTTATGTTTTTATTTTAGAAATAATACCCTTCAAACCTTTTTATTCTTTTAAATTAATTTTCTATTTTTATGTTACAGATGAAAACTTTTCTGAGGATAGAAATAAGATACACATGAAACACATTTTTCACTGTATTGTCTCTGATGTATCTGTATTAACTCTTTTTCATTTTTTAAAAATTTCTCTCTGTCTTTCATGCTGGTTAATTTTCTCAAATGTCTAGTGCTTATTTATAGTAGACACCACACATTCAAGTTTCTATTTATGATGATCTATAAAAGATAATTATCTATGATTTTCCCATTTGAGAAGAAGAAATCTGAAGGCAGAAACACAGTAGAGGGGAGAGGTTTTCTCTTTCCTAACTCCCTTCTTTTCATTTCATATGTAAGTTTTTCCCTTTACCTATCCTGGGCCTTATATTCTTTGGGCTGACTTTTTATTATTAAAAAATTAACTTTTTATAACTTTCATTGACAAGAACAATATTTCAAAAACCTGTCATTTATCAAATTCCTATGATGTGCCAGACATGAGCTAAGCAAGAGGGGGAAATATAAAGAAAATAAAAAGGGTAAGTGCTAACACTTTAGAGGAGGGATTCAGTAATTTTATCTAAATTTGCAGGGTTTACATTTAGGCTGAGGCACTAAAAGCAGAACGTGGGGTACATGGTATATAGACTGCTTTTCTGTGCTATGGTTTGCTTGAAAGGATTTTAGATTCATAAAACATAGGTATCTGGGTTTATTGAGGTCCTATGACTTGGGGCAGTTAGTGACTATCTCTAACTCAAGGACCTATATATGACATCCTTATTTTTATAATTAAGTCACAGAGCTCAAGCTCACAATTCTGTTATAGTGTGACCCTGAAAGGATGCAGTTTTGACAAATGCTTTACCAGGCATTTATTGAGCAAACAGTGTTCTGGACACAAAAAACTTTCACTCAGGAGCCCATAGTTCAGTAGGGGGTAGTAAACAGTAGGAAGCAGACTTATAAATAGATTACAAACATGCAGGTCCATGACTGACGTTTGAACAATTCTCCTCACTTCCCAAATCTTACTCAGTCTTCCTGCTCTGGTTTGAGTTTGTCCCCCAAAGTTCATGTGTCTGAAACTGAATCCCTAATGCAACATTGTTGAGAGGTGGGATTAACTTTTACCTTTAAGAGGTGATTAGGTCATTAGGGATTTACCCTTATGAATGGATTAATGCCATTATCATACGAGTGAGTTTCTGATAAAAGAATGAATCCATCCCTGCAACCTGGCATACACATGACCTCTTGCCCTTTTGCCTCCCATGGTGGGATGGCGCAGAGCAAGAGGGCCCTCACAAGGTGTGTGTCCCTTGGCCTTGGACTTCTTAGCTTCTGGAACTATAAGAACTACGTCTCTGTTCTTTGTAAATTACCCAGTCTCAGTTACTCATTTATAGCTCAAAATGACTGAAGGTGTTTCTGCCCCCTTCTCAGCCCCTATACCCAGCAATTTAACCCAAAGAAGTTCCTTTCCCAATGCTTCTGAGAAGAGGAGAGAGCCTGACGAATCCAGCATTAAACATCTGTAACCCAGATGGGCCTATCAAAGGGAGAGTATTTATCAGGCTTGAGACTGGTCAAAAAGAGATATGAGTTACTGATATGTTATCCAGCCAGTTAAACAGGATTATCAAGATAAAGGAACTTGGAAATAAGCATGACTACATGAGCCAGATGTCTATTACCACCTGGTAGCTGCTCCAAGAAAGGGTCTACAAGAGTTGAGGGAAAGAAAGGAGCTGAGGGTTCACTTCAATAAAATCCTAAGTATCATTGACCGTTCCCTATGGGAGCTGAGCCAAGAGACTCTCTGTGCCTGGGGGGACTTGGCTTCCCTGACCTTTACAGGCTGCAGCTTCTTTTTGATCATGAATTGTTTCTGTTCTTATTTTCCCTAAAATTATATCTCAGAGGTAGGGCTCTGCTGTTGCACCTACATTTCATGCCTTGCCTTCTCTCCTTTTCCCAACAGAATTGAACTAAGTACCAACCAAATCTGGAACTGTGTGCTTGTCTCCCTTCTTTGACTTCTCTGTCTCAGATCTCATAATATTGTTATGAGAAAAAAAGTCTCCAAATAAAAGCAAAGGGCTGAACACTGTTTAAGCAAGGCATCCCTCACCCAGTGTCTGACAGTGCTGTGACGCACACAGTAAGGTGCTGTACATTTGGTTTGTGAAGCCTGTAGTGGGCTAACATCTTTATGTGCTGGCACCTGTCTCTTCTCTGTCTCGTTCCCTGAGTTTTGCTGCTGGGGAATTCAATGGTGGAGTGCTGCTCTGCAAAGCAATGCTGGCACATGGCACACTTCCCTCTAAAGAGGTTCTTAAGAGGGTAGCTGGGAGGTGCTGTGGAAGGTAACACAAAGAGTAGTGTATCTTGGGACAGGAGGTCACATGCATATGGCATCAAAGGGAACAGGTGGAGAAGTTGGTGCTGCACAGACTTAGATGCTTGGGATTAGCTGTGCTTTGCTCACCCACACTCTGGCTGTTGAGTCAAAGGAATAGTTGGACTGGGCCTCTTGCAGTGGCGGGTCTGATAAACATCAGCCAGGGTTCATTATAGGTTTCTTTTGAAGTTGAGATTCAAAGTTCCCTGAAGCCAAAGAAAACACGCATAGGGTGGGGAGGGGATCAGTGTAAAGGGTAGAAGAGGGCAGGGAGAAAAGAAATGGAGGAGAAACTTTAAAACTAAACAGCAAGAAAACTTCTCAATCCCTCCACTTCAAATCTATAAGCAGTACCAACTCTACAGAGAAAAGTCTCATGACACCTGGCAAGGAGAGTAGAAGGAAAAAAATAAGAGAAGATTCTATAGACAGGTGCAGAGAGTTTACCTACAGATGGAAATGTCTCCTGGTTGTTTTCCATCAAGCCAATTTCTCCACAATTCCAGTAGGCATCATGTCATAGAGTAAAAGAAGTTCCCAGGTGTTCTGTTCACCTGGCTCTGTGACCCTTCCTCCTCAGGTGAGTGGGGAGAGGCTTTAATTCTCCTTTTCATGGTTATTTTTTTAGCCAAATAGACAAAATAGTGAACAAGCCATTTGGTATGTCTGGATTAGAAATATTTCCTCTTAGAACATTTTTAGGAGAGACCCTATCTCCAACCACTCTTGTTCGAGACACTTGGGCATTTTCCTAGGAGTTGCAGTGCTAGCCCTGGGACCCCAGATGCCAGTCTGCCTCAGATGATTTCACTCAGGAATTCCTTCTTGGAATTTAAGCCTAGGAGTCTGAAAGACAGACACACACTTAAAAACGTTTTCTTTCTTCTTTTCTCTAGGAACTTTGTTTTTCTGTGATTTTAGTGACTTAAGAATAGTCAAATTTTGTTTTTGGGCCGGCCTTCCCCTAACCCAGACCTTCCTGCTCTTGATCCAGAGATGTAAGGTGGGCAGTGGGTTGAGCATGCACAGTGGCACTTCTGTAAAGTGACCACCTGAGGGGGACTGTAACAAACTGGTTAACATATGGAGGTGGTCAACATAAGGAATTAGGCCTCCTGTTCTGATACATACATGTGCTGCATGTCCAGTCTTTGAAAATTAGGTGAATTTAAGGAGGTCTACTGTAGTTAATCTGGTGTCAGGAGTTTTTCTGAGCACCAGCCCTGAATGCCAAAGCTTTTCTCACTTCCTACCTGGAACACTGCTCCATTGCTGTGGACCTGATTCCCCAAGCACAACCTGGAATAACTAACTCTTTCCTACCTGTCAAGTCTCAGCTAGGATGTTACTTTTTCCTTCCTGTGAATATTCCTCTCTTAGGTGTTAGCTATCTCATTTGTATCACTTCTTTCCTTGATGCTGCTGCTGCTGCTGCCACCTTCATGCAGCCCCCTATGATGTCTCACCTGGATCACTAAAGTAGCCTTTTAACTTCTCTCTCACCTTTGCCCTTGTACTCCTACCCCTGGTCTATTTTTAACACAATGACCAGAGTAATCCTATTAGAGTACAACTCAGGTCAAGTCATTCCTCTGCCTCTAATTCTCCAGCAGCTTCCCAGCTCACTCACAAAGCCAACAGGATGACTCTTGTCTACTGTCCCTATCTGATCCAGCATCAGTCACCTATGTGGCCTAACCTCTTCCCATATCCTCACTGCCTGTGGTGTTGCAGCCTTCTCACTGTCCCTTGATTTGCAGACATACCCCTACTCCACTTTTCAGTGGCTTTTCACTTTGCTAGAATAGTCTTCTTCCAAATTTCTGCATAACTAACTTTCCCACTTCTTCTTGGTCCTTTTCCAAAGTCACCTTCTAAAGAAGACCTTCCCTGGTGACCTCATCTAACATTTCACACACTACCTTGACTGATCATGGTTTCTTTCCTGCTTTAATTATTTTTTTTTTTGCAGAATTTATCACAAACATGCTGTTTTATTAATTTTGCTTAATGTCCCTTCTTCACCACTAGAATGGGTTTTCCCACTGAGAAAAAAAAAGGCTTTGGGTACATTTGGGTTACTATCATATCTTAGCACCCAGAAGAGCAAAAGGAAAAGGAACAGACAAAGTACTCTACAAATAATTGTTAAAGAAAAGAATGTTCTTACTCTAGAACAGTGGTTGGCAAACTATGGCTCATGGACCAAATTTGGCCCACCACCTGTTTTTCTAAATGAAATTCTATTGGAATACAGTTACACCCACTTGTTTACATATTGTCTATTGTTGTTTTCATGTGGCAGAGTTGTAAAGTTGTAACAGAGACCATGGGGGCCACAAAGCCTAAAATATTTAACTATCTGGCCCTTTACAAAACAAGTTTTCCAACCCCCTACCACAGTACGTATTTATCATACTGTATTGTAATTTCCCTGGGTTGTCTGTCTCTTGCACAAGACTTTAGACTCTTTGTTCATAGTTCTCAGAACACAGGAAGTGCTCATTTGATAATTTTAAAAAATTAATCAATGATATGGGGGAATGGCAGGGTTGGGCAAGGGTTTGGGTAGGGTAGAAATTTATAGGTAAAGTATACTAGTCTGTATTGAGAAAAGAAGGGTACTCAGCATCCACACTATAGTGACTTTTTTCTACTGGTTTCATCACTCTGGTGGAATTGACACATTCAGAAGTAAGTACGATAACTAACAATACTCATGGTGAAGTGTGACTATTTTAGATAAAGAGGGAATGGCTTTAGACCATTTTCTTCATTAACTTGTTATTTGAGTAGCTACACTCCCAGATGGCTCTGAGAGCCTGAAACATAGAGTATGTTTTGATGAGCAGAGAAATAGTCAGCTGCTATAGCCAAGGAAGTAAGCTGAATCATCTTTATCTGGGGAGATGGGACATGAGAGAAAACACAGACCCCTAACAAGAGACACAGGGCACTCTAGATGAATAGAATCCCTTTGAAAGGATGTCACTGACAGCCAAGATTCTTACCAAATATTTTCATTAGGATTTTGTAGTTAGTTGTAAGGAACAGAAATCCACTTAAGTTGAAGAAAGAAAATTTATTTACTGCAAAATATCATGTGGGCTGGAAGTGGAGCTAGAGGGTTGCAGAGATGGGTGCAGGTTTGGGAACTCCGTTAATCTCCTGGAGGCTACCTCTTTCTCTACATCTGAGTTCATCTGCATCACTCATGTCTTGCTGGCAATCTGCTAGATTACTCTCTGCTTCTGCTTCTTTACAGTTTTAGTTTAAACACTTCAGCTTACTGTGGCTCCTGGTTTATCTCACTGAGTTTTTTCCTTCAAATTCATATGCCACTGCTAATCACATTAGTCTCTCTCAGTATCCGGGTTCAAATTTTGAAGATAGTCAATGAACTGGCCCAACTCATCTTAATATGTCAGTTCAGAAGTGAGAAGTTTCCCACCAGCTTTGGATTCAAACAATGGAGGCCAAAAGAAGAGGCTAGTCAGAGGGCTCCTCTGGGTTCCAAGGCAGCATTCCTTCCCCAGCTGGTGCCATCCTGCTTTGGGGCAAGTGAGCTTGTTTCTCATCTCTACTTCTGGAGATGAAACTCCTGACAGCCATAAATAATCTCTGGTACTGTCCCTTTCCTTAGACATTTCAGATCTTGGTATTCTTAGTGATGTAACTCTTGCAGAATTTTAATACCAATTTTGTTTCTGGAATTCCATGATTTAAAACTCAAAATGAAATATGTCAGGATAATTCAGATAAAACACCTGGTTCATAGTAAGATTTTATATATATATACATATATATGAAACAAAGCACTTTGCATTTGAATTGTTTGATGTTTACAACAAATCCCAAGAAGTAAATATTTTGTTATCTACATTTTATGCATTAGAAAACTGAGATCTAGATAGTTAAAACAACTGTCATTACGCAGTGGCAGAACAAGGATTAAACTCTGACTTCAGAGCCCATGTCAGTTAACCAGCACTCAGTGTTGTATGTCAGGTATACATCTTACCTTGTAAAAATTTTAGCTAATAGTGAGCAAACAAAAAGTATTTGTTGATTTTTAACTATACAATGATTGTTTGAAGAATATATACTCAAAGAGATGAGGGAAAGGAAAGGAAAATTACTGTGGGTTTAGTGACTAGGGAGAACTTTGTAGTGGTGAGCTCCTCAAAACACAAGCACTGCCAAACAAGGGAAAGAGTTTATCAGACAAGAGCAATGATATGAACCAAAGTACAGAGGTGCAAACATACTTGGGCCACTGTAAGGAGAACAACTTGGAAGGAGGGGAAATTTCATAGAGAAGTGTGAGAAAGAGAGAAAATTGGAAAGGATATATTGAGACAACAGTACTTAGATGTTGGGCAAATAGATTTGAACAGTAGGCAATTGAGAGGCACAGGAGATACATGGAGATATGTATCTGTTTTATGGTATATCTTTTTTAATAGCTACCATCTCTCTTAGGGTCAATTCTTTCTGGGGTCAATTTCCTTATTCCTGAAAGATATATATATATATATATATTTAAGAACTGCTTTTATTAAACATCTACCAGTCCTACAATTTCTGAGTTTTTGTTTTTACAAAAATGTCTTTTTTTTAATTGTTGGGAAATCATTGAGGATGTATTGAGCCAGTTTACACTGCCTGCATTTGCTGAGTGAAGTCCCTCTGTTAATAGTCACACACCATGGCCCCACACGCCCCTCCTGCCATCCCTATTTCTCCTCTCCCATTCCCTCCTCCCTACCATGTACTAGCATTGATTGTCCTCATATCAGAATTGAGTACATTGGATTCTTGCTTCTCCATTCTTGTGCTGCTTTGAAGAATGTATTTCAACTCCATCCAAATTAATACAAAAGATGTAAAGCCACCATCCTTTTAATGGCTGTATAGTATTCCGTGGTATACATATATCATAGTTTGTTAATCCATTCCTGGATTGGCAGGCACTTAGGATGTTTCTACAGTGTGGCACTTGTAAATTGAGCTGCAAGAAACAGTGTAGTGCAAATGTCTTTATGATGAAATCATTTTTTTTTTTCTTCTGGTTAGATGCCTAGTAATGGGATTGCAGGATCAAGTGGGAGATCTAGCTTGAGTTCTTTAATTTATTAAAAGATAACATTGCTAGGATACACATATAGATGGCTTGCTACTTTCTCTCATTAATTTTTCTCATCACTTTCTCACATCAAAACAATATGCTGTCTTCCGGTTTTCATTAATAAAATTGAAAAGTGAGCCATTTGTATCTTCCTTTTCTCCTTGGGCTTTTTTTTGAGATCTTCTTTTTGTCTTTTTTCTTCTATAATTTCACTATGATATTGTGATATAGACTTTTCCTTATTATTATACTTGAGATTTATTGATCTTTCTGAATCTAAGCATTCATGCCATTATCAATTATGAGATATTATGAGTCATATCTCTTCAAATATATTCTCTTTCTAATTTTCCTATTTTCTTTTTATGTATTTACAATTAAATATCTATTACTCTCTCTCACACTGTCCTCCCTATATCTTACTGACTGTTCAATTTTTCAATATCTTAGCCACTCTGTGATGGATTTGTGCAATTACCTTTGTGTTTCTTACTCAGTTGACTCTTGAGCTTTAACTAACCTTCTCTTACAAACTACCAATAATTTTTAAATTTTTATTAGTATACTTTTCATCTCTATAAGTTATATGTAGTTCATTTTCATATCTGCACATTTTTATTAACTTTATGGATATAGAGTCCATGAAGTCATGGTATGGATTAGAAGCTTCAACAGGGCTTGGGCAGCAGAGGGACAAGGCAGGAGGATGGTATTAGTGGAGGGTGTGTAAGGAAGTAAAGTAAAGCCAAGTGCTAACTCCAATCATTTTTGATCCCCTATGTCTGGATTTTTGTAGTATCTTACCAACTTGTCTATTTCTAGTCTAGGCCTAATTCATCTGTCTGCCTTAAAATGATACTGTGAAATTCACATGAGATAATGCTTGATGAAAGCACTTTATAAATTGAAAATATTTCACAAATGAAAATGTGTGATGAGACATTGTATTGGATTCAGTGCGGAGTTACAAAAGATGGGAAATATTCTCAGGAGACATTGACGAGGTGATTGAAGAGAAGATTTGGAAAAGGTATTCATTTCAGTGTAGAATTTGCAGGGCAGGATCATGTCTTACATTGCAATAAGGCTTCCTCATCAAACAGAAAGCACGAAAACTTAGTCATAAAGACACATAGAGAATCTGTGCCCTGTCTCCCCTCAGAGATATCTTTCATAGTTGAATGTAAAAGGTACAATGAGCATCTCATTTGTACTTTACTATGCTTTCAAAAAAGATTTCTTGTTTAGGAAGGCCCATGTTTACCTGTTGTGCTCAGTGCCCAGTGAGTCCTCACAATTGCCTGCTGAATGAGTGTTGCAAAATTGAGGGGATGGTCAGAGCACTGAGAACTATGGCAGGGGTAGGATTCCAAAAGTATTTCTGGACTCAACACAACATTGTGAAATTTACAGGATGAACTTAGGGTTTAGAATATGAAACAGTGTATAAGCCAAGCTGGTAGAGACTTGTGTTTGTAAAAGTCAATGTAAAAATAATCATGGGTTTTGGGTGGCTATGAGCTTCATACAAAACAAAAATGTGATGTGGACACTAAAAATATGCCAACAAACTTGGGCTTTGTTTAAAAGGAGAAAGTGTCCAGATCACTGAAATAGATGTTCCACCTGTACACAGTCCTGGTCACACTTTGTCTGGAGTCTGGGCTCAGTTCTGAGCACCAGATTTTATGAAGAACATCATCAACCTGGATTGCACCCAAAGTTTAGGGGGAGAGTGGTGATGATCAAGATGGTATAATGACCCTGTTCTCTTTCAAATATGAAGTTTTCACTTCTCTCTGCTTGATTGAGGAGCTAGTATAAGGGCTTAAAAAGTGAGTTATACTAGCTTCTTTTGCGTGTCATTCATTCTTGCATTAATTCGATCAGTTTATAACTTTAATTGAATATACTGTGGCTTAGACATAGTGGCTGGGGATATAATCCTTGTCCTCAGGGTTCAGACATGCATGCATATCATTGCAATACTGAGTAGAATAAAGCCACGTGCTATCTCTGATCATGTGTGACTCCCTAAGTCTGGGTTTTTGTAGTAATTTGTTTTTCTGTTTCTAGTGTCCCTCCACCCTAACCACTAATTTACTCTGCACACTGTCATCAGAGTAATCATTCTAAGAATCACTTCAGTGCTTCCCAACTGGAAGGACTCAATTGAGAAGGGAACAGGGATTTGACATGTTCTTGAAAGACAAGGAAGTAATGACAACAGAGAATTGGCACCTGGAATTTAGTATAAGAGGATTAGCTCTAATAATAACTGCCATTTATTCAGTGACCTAACCATTAACTGTGAAAACAAGGCAACATTACAGGGCATTTTTGGTCCAATATTAATAGGATAATTGTTCAGACTGACTCTGTGCAGAGCATACTACTTTAAGTTAAATACATTTTGTAATTATACCTAGATAATCTGTTCAATAGTTTGTCTATGCTTTTCCATAGATTTTAATAAAATGGTAAAAATCATCATACTTAATTCTGTTATTCTGGTGCCTTTCTGTGCAATTACAGATCTTTGGTCAGCAAATAGATAAAATCACAATTTTTCTTTTCTTAGCTCACCATAGGTAGTTTTGATAAAGACACATAATGAAGATGGTCTGTTCAGTAATGATCTCTCCTATCTTTGGAATTATTAGGGAGCTATCACAGCATCATTATACAATTAATTTGAGTGGATCTTCTTATTTCAAGACTATTATGGCCAATACTAAAACTCTAATCTAAGGAATCCTTTTCTAAGGCTTATTCCAATGCCTTCTTATCTAACTTTCTTATATATTTGAACTTTATCTCTACAGCTAGAGTAATTCTTATGCATTTTGCATACATACTTCTAAATAACATGTCTCTGGAGGAAATGTTTATGCATTTGTTTAGGTTCTAATTATACTACATCTTATTACAAGTGGGACTTAAGATGGATTTTATATTTGCATATGCCACCACACTTAAAATAAGAAAAATATTAATAAGAAAGAGAAAATAGGAAAGCGAGAACAGGTAAGAGAAGATTAAGTCAGTGGGTAATTTAGTATGCCAGAGGACTGCACACATATTATCATGCTAGAGTTAGGCCACAGATTTAGCTCTGAATTTCCCAGAATCAATACAAAGGAGGCTGAACAAATTATGTTATTCACTGTATAATATGAAAACACATTTTCATTGGAAAGGGAACAACTGGCATAGGTAATCATGATGGACAGACATTTCTTCTGGGGACTATGTATAGAGGAAGCTTTGTAGTGCCATGAATGGCGTTCTCAACAACACCCGTAAGCAAAAGTCTAACATCCTTGTAAAGAATCCACCTAGAATCCGTTCAAGCACAAGCAAAAGGCCACTTTATGTCCTCAATTCCCACCTTTTTGAAAATGGCTGGAATGCTTTAATTCTGGAGCAACTTTAAAGAAGAATAATCAAGAGAGTAGTCATTGTGCAGTGGTAGGGGAGGAAGGGGGTCAGAACCCAAGAAGCAATGGCAGATGTGAACTGAAGAAAGGACTCATCCCTCTCTGAAGCTAGAGGGAAGGAGGGAGGGTGGATGTAGGCAAGTGTTGTTGGGAGAGGTTTGCCTGGTGGCCTTCATCTGCTTTCATAAGATGTGAAAGGAAGAGAGTTTGAAAACAGCTGCTGTAAAACTCTAAGCTTAGAGTTGCAACCAAGATGAATTCTGAAACACAAATGAGCATGTTTGGATTCAGTAATAGAATATCATAGGTGGAGCATCTATTTCAACCATTTCATTTTATTTTATGGGTGAAGAAGCTCAAGTTATGGAGCCAGTTGAGCATCTAATTGGATAACCCAAGGAGGGATCATGTGACCCCTATTTGTTTCCCCACTGTACCTAACTAACTTTCTCATGAGTTAGGCAAGAAACAGAGAACACTATCTGAATCTCTGCTCCAGTTTCTCCATTTTCTTCCATGCTTCTTCTTCATTCCAGAGTCTCAAAAGGAAGTTTGAATCATAGATTTCCTGGTAATCTTTCTTGCCTATTTGGCCATGTGTTTATATGGTCTACTAGTTTTATATAACACACGTGTAATCATTAGTACAGTAGATGATTTTAGAGAAAGACAAAAATAAGGAAGATGATTGAAATAGGCTGCGAAGAAAAGTTCAGGATGAGAATAAAGCTTAGTGCTGCCTGTCTGATGGGTAATGTGACTCCTGGGAAATTACAATGGGCTAACTCTGTGGTGTCCGTGGCTGGGCCCCCAACAAGGCTGCTGGCTTAGTGATCAAACAGCATCTGTCTTTGTAGTTGGCATGGAAAGCAGCATGTAGCCCCAATTAAAAATAATCCAGAGAACCATGTGCCTGTGCTTCATTGCAATCATCACAGGAGTGGATGGGAAATAAAGAAAAATTCCAGTGATGAGTGAGCTGAGAAAGCCATATCCTTTTCATAGAGAAGGTAGTGTTCTTCTTTGAAAAAAGAATAAGCCATGGTCCCACGCCAGGAGGAGGGTGAAAGGGACTGAGAGATAGAGCAGTTGGGAAAGAGACAGTTGAGAGGAGGAACTTGGTCTTTCTTTTCTTCAATTTTGAATTTGATTCTTTGCTTCTTAATATCCCAGGCTTTACTAAGGATCAAATGGAGATCAGATAAGCTCATCTCTTGCCACACAGAGAGTCATTTCCTTAGAGACTTAGAAGTTCCAGGCCATGTACCATCCTGGTGTTAAGCCAACCTTGCTGGAAGCCTGTTGAATAACCTCAGTTATTACATGTGAAAACCTGAAAAGTTGGCTGGAGACTAAGCAAAGCATTTGAGATTAGATTTCTTTCTTAATTTCCTCTCTGTCAACTTTCAGTTCTCAGGTATCTGAAACCTTCACATTGTGTCTAAGCAGGTTTTAAAGGTGATGATTGGGTCCATTTCTGATTACATGAAAAGTTTCCATCATAAACTCTGTAGGAAATTGAAGAGGTGCATCTTCTTAGGAAATAAGGACATCTTATCAGTTAAAATGACTTGTCTAAAAATTTGAGTTGACTTAAAATGTGCTCAGTAATGGGAATGACAGTTTGGAACTCTGAGAGTGATGTTTGGAGCAAGCTAGATCACATGCTAAATGTAAAAGCTAGAGTTTGAGGAACACAGATAAGTTGCACATCAAAGACGGTCCCTAGCATGTTTCTGACCCCAGTAAGTACTGATGCATGTGGCCTCTTAGCCTCAGTTCATTTTGGAATGTATACATGTATGTATATATGCTTATTATTTATTTATTTCGAGATGGGTCTTACTCTGTTTCTCTGCCTGGAGTGCAGTGGCATGATCATAGCTTGCTCCAGCCTCGAACTCCTGGGCTCAAGCCATCCCTCTGCCTCAGCCTCCTACGTAGCTAGGACTGCAGGCATATGTCATCACATTGGGCTAATTCAAACAATTTTTTTGAAAAACAGGCTCACTGTGTTGCCCAGGCTGGTCTTAAACTTTGGCCTCAAGGATTCTCCCCTGTTGGCCTCCCAAAGTTCTGTGTTCACAGGTGTGTACCACTGTGCCTGGCCTGAATGTGAGATGTTTTGTTAGCAAGCTAAAACCTTGAACTCCTTGGCTGCAATAGACTCAATTTGGTGGCCCCACTAATAGTTCATAATACGAGACACATCTTATCAAAACAGCTCTTCCAGGTGAGACATCTGAACCTTCAGCGGTCATCATTTTCATGTCTTATCTTCAGAGATGGGCCACCCTCGACCCAATACTTATTAACAACCATACCAAAATACTCAGAAAAGGCAACTTAACTGTACTTCAGTCAACCACTCATATGGACTAAGAAATTAGAAAGGATATAACTCTTGTTTGGTATATGTTCATTGATATTTAATAATGATCATTTGCCAGTACGCTCTTCAATAGTGTTATGAAACATCATGAGAAAAATTACACCATGTGCCATTATTCATTCATTCATTCAAACAACTTTATAAAGTATATAATGATGCTCAAAGCACTTTGCCTCTGTGAGGTATATCCAGGTATATCCAATAAGATATAGTTTTAACTATACAAGATTGTATAATTTTAAGTATTCATTAATTCAACAAGTGCTTTATTTGTGCTTATCATGTGTAAGGCAATGGAATTAGAAGTCTAAATGAACTTGTACTATTGTGTGTCTACTTTAGGAAACATATATGATATAATACAGCTTCCCTCAAAAAACCTGTAATACAGTCTGAGAAGTGGGTTGTGGGCATACATTGTAACTAAAAATATCTGTTGTGCAAGGCAAATAACTTGTCACATGTGAGCTATTAAGTATTATAGGGGTCTTAGTGAAGGGAACATATTTTTAAAAATGGTGTGAGACTGCTTGTCTCAGAACAGAAAGATATAAGTAACAGGCACTTTGATAGTTCATGCCCTTCCCAGAAAGAGGCCATATGCATACAACAATATGTGCTGAGGGCCAGTGTACTTAATGAAAATGCTTCTGTCAACCACCACAATGGCATATGTTCCTAGAAGACTTTTATTGCCGTATTTCTGTTAGTACCTCTTTTGGTAAAGAAGTAGCTCTTGGGAGCACATTAACTCAATTAATTCTTGAGATTTCAGGTTACTGCCAAGCACTATCAAGTTTCTTTAGAAAACAGAACTCAGTGGGATAACATTGGAAGTGATACTCAATTTATAGAAATTTACTTAATCGACAAATGTTCTCAGAATGGACTGAGTACACAAAGCGAAACATTTCTATTTGCATTTAAAATCCATATACATTATCTCCAGATAATCATTACTTTATTTTTTCTTTCTTCATATGTTCCTAATAAAGGTATAGTGAAATCTTTATGTACTCCACACTGAAGGCATGAGAGGTAGAATACATGTGTTCCATGAAGAAAGATCTAGAAGGATGAAAGTATGTGGGCAACAGAGTGGCTCCTGGATGAGAGAAGACAAGCAACTACAGAAAAACCCCAAACTAGAAGGTGTTATTGAAAGACTAAAAGAAAGTACCACTAGTACATTCATAATGGGAAAATACTGCTTCATGAATATGTTAGTATTTTCATCTATTCTTTTGAAGTGTAGGACATCTGGTAATCATAGATCTGAAAAGCTATTTGGGATCTTCTGAGATGTCTCCAGACTGATTAGTTGTTTTATTTTTTTAATTTAGTGAGCATTAATTGTAATGACAAGCCTAACAGCAGGAAGGCTGGAATAGACATATCAAGAAGTCCAGAAGAGGCATTGGGTGCAATAAGGGGAGCATCCTTTCTAGCAGCCATAAGTGCTGTTCTCAGTCATCATTCTCAGCACCCCGACTCCCTAACCCAAGATCTGGACTGAGTCCTCCATGAGCTTTTAGCCATGCTTACCAGTCAGACTTGACTTTTCTAAGTAATTTAGCACACCAGATCTTATATTAAAAAACAACCCAAAAGGAAGGAGGGAGGGAAGGAAGGAAGGAAGGAAGGAAGGAAGGAAGGAAGGAAGGAAGGAAGGAAGGAAGGAAGGGAGGGAGAAATGAAAAGAGGCAATGGCAATTGCTTTTGACAAAGTCAGTTTCTTAGGAGTAAAGATTAAAATTTCATTTAAAACTCCAGGAAGGACCCATTGATGACAGAGATTTTCCTCTGGCACAGGCCACTCCCGCGAGGTACCTGCTCTTCAGTGAGAAGCTGAGAGAGGCCAATGGCCTGTCATAGTAACTGCCTCCAGTGAGCACAACACCACTTTACGCCAGGAAACATTGCTCTTTCCACCTTCTCTCTTTCAAAACTAATAATTAAGAACACTTTTTACAAATTATAAAGTGTCTTTAGCCAGAACTAAAGATTCTATTGTCACTTGGCAGCACCTTCATGGTGCCCTCATCAATCAATTCTGCATGAATTTAAAATATTTCACAGTTTTCTTTTAACTTCATATCTACAGAGGATGGTAGAGTTAGAGTCTAGAACACACACTGGGGAAAGCTCTCATGGGGGCTCTCCAACTCAGAATTCTGAGAGGTAAGTTTAGATCTGAATTGGGGATAGATGCTTGCAGAGCCTATGAAAGAGCACTCACCTATAGCTCATCTCCATTTCATAGTATGTCCAGGGTGATGGTGTGATTTCAGGCAGAATTTACATGGTGAGTTCCCCGAGAAAAGAGAAGTTTACCAATTTATCTTTGTACTGCCATAAATGGAGGAAATGACTATTAAGCTCAAATTTTATGTTAACCACTGAGGTAGTTTAATGTTTATTTTATCATTTAGTTACCATTCTGAGAAATGAGTTTTATCTTCTTCTGGTAAATGAGACAACCTGAATATCTTATAGTTTGATTGTATTATCTGGTATAGAGGATGTGGTAGGTACTCAATAAATTTGTAGTAAACAACTTTTTGAACGTATAAATATAAAAAAATGTGATCTAAGAAAGTCAAGGGTAATCTCTAAAACATCTAATGAGCCTTAGAATGATCAATGTAGGACAATGAATGTCCCTAGAGGTTATTTACCAACTGGTTTTCCTTTTGTTTGATGTCAAGTGGTCCTAAGCAGATGGCATTACTAGCTTGATAATGGCAAGCCATAAGATTGCAAAGCTCTTTCTGAGGATGAGGTATTGATTTTGAGCACAGAGATATAAGAGTTGGTGAAACAAGATGATGTGCACAGTATAATGTAGTGGTGCTTCCAAAATGGCACTGCTTTCATTAACTCCAGTTATGCTCATCAAAGTCCAGGAGAAATAAAGATGGGATAAAATGACATCTTAGTCCTCTTTGTGCTGCTATAACAAAATACCTTAAACCAAGTAGTTTATAAACAACACAAATTTCCTGCTTATAATTCTGGAGACTGAGAAGTCCATGGTCAAGGTGTCAGCATATTCCATGCCTTGAGAGGACCCATCCTCACAGATGGTAGCTTTTGTGTCCTCACACAGAGGAAGGCAAAAGGCAATCCCTTGAGCTTCCTTTATAAAGGCATTAATCTCATTCATGAGGGTGAAACCTTCCTGACTTAATCACTCCCCAAAGGCTTGACCTTTTAATGCGATCACACCAGGGATTATATTTCAACACAGGAATTTTGGAAAGACACAAACATTCAGACTATAGCAAATGGTAAGGAAAGTCATTGACCAAATCAATAGCTCAAAATATTTTGTTCTTTTTGCTATTATTATAACCATTCTTTATCCATCCTAAGAACTTCCATTTTTGTTCCCACTCTCTGGCCTTCTGCTTTTTCTCTTTCTCGTTATGTTCTGAACAAAGTCCTTTTGGCTGCTTGAGTCAGTGTGTCTTTAATTCAGAGAGGTGAACAGTCCCTGTGTGTCTCTGATGATTCACTACTGGACACGTGGATCACTGGGCAGCACAGAGATTCTGGCAGTCAGGAGGCCATTGAAATGAATAGTGTAAACTCCAGCAATTCCAGGAAGAATTAGAGCCAAACTTCATTAAGTTGGGCCAGAAAAACAGTCAGTCCTTATTTCACCTGAGACTGTCTCTGAAGAAGATCTCCTTCCCTGAACAGCTGTGTTTTCTATAGGGGACTAGAGATATAGTTGTCCTGGCACTCAAAGAAATAGAATCTAATACACAGAATTCTGGGGACATTTCCCGGAAGATCAGTTCTTTGAATATAAATACATTCATCAGTAGTTCACTGAGCTTCTCCTATGCTCCTTCCTTTAATTTATGACCTTAATTATGCCCACAATATCACTGTGCATCTGAGCAGGTATTATGTCTGCTTCTAGCACTTACTTAGGCAATGGTGTGGACAGTGAGGTACTACTAAAGGGGCTCAGAGTTCCTTGAAAACTCAGCCTTATAAACCATGAGTGAGTGAACCCACACTAATTTCCAAATAACAGAAGGCATAACTTTGCTTCAAGTCTGTGATTTCACACTTTGGGAGATAAACTAAATTAAGGCTGCACTCCATGGGCAATTCAGCTGTTAGGAGGAACTCTCAGCCCGTGCTGGAAAGGGAGACTGACCAGTAGACATGCTCACTATTGGGTGGTAAGAAGGCTAGGGCTTACTTTGACCTGCCATGGACACTGAGTCTGATAGTACCACCAATTCCACACTCCACCAAGTGGTGAGTCCTGAGGCTGCTGAAGGAATGCCCATCCAGATATCTGACTTAGAAACTGGAGTGTGAGAGACAAAAGGAAGACCCTCTAGCCAGGCACAGTGGGGAGGGCAGGGAAGGAGCATTGATTGGCAAATTGGAACTAGTGCTAGAACACAGACTCTTCCAGAATAGAGCTCATGACTCATTCATCTGTGTATCTCCAGTGCCTGATACTGTGTTTGACATGAGACAGGCTTTTGATAAATGTTGAAGTGAAGCAAGGAAGAAGTGTATCTAAAGTCCTCTATAAAACACTCTCTTACACAATCTACTGTCAGCAGAATAAGAATACTAAGCTAATAAGTTAGTGATGCAATCCGTAATTGTTTCATTAGAATTCCCCTTCCCATTTTCTCATCCCAGTGTCTTCCCAAAGTGAACAATATAGCAAGTCAAATTTATTTCAAAAATATAATTGTTATTATAAAAATGTTAATAGCTAGAGAAGAGTATATATAACATGCTTGCATTATTTAAGTATAATTACAAAGCTAGCATCCACCACCCAGGTTGAGATATAGAACATTACCAGTGTCTCAAAAAGCCCTGAGTATGCTCTTTCATGCCTGGTCACCTTTTCTTCCTCTGCCATGATTTCTATCCTAGAGGGGTTTTTTAATCTAACTGATGAATAAAGCACGAGGTAAAAATATATTAAAATAGGGAACTAAAGCCTTTTGTATTTGTGTTTTATAATGATATTATTTGGATATGTTTTGAACTAGTGCTATCTCTTGAATGTATACAAATGCAGATTGTTCTTTGGGTGACAAATCTAAACCAAGAAAAATTAGATATCATGGGCCATCGAGGGATGCTTTTTAAAGTTTCCCTTAAAAAGAGAATTTTGTATTCGCCTTTTCATTTGGTTTATCATCTGGAATTGAAACTGCCTCTCAGTGCTGAATAAGGATTTGCAGTCTCCTATTTTTAAAGAGCTTGCTTACAGATAAAATTCAATCTTTCTTTCTGGTTCTGCTCTTCACAAGATGTATTGCATTTGACAGTTCTTTTATGTTAAGAGCTGAATGTGGAATTCTAGGCTGAAGTTGCAATTTATGCTACCCATAAAACTTAAGGCCTTCACCAGCAATGGAAAAGCAATCAAGAATTGGTGTAAACAGACTACCCTGACCCCCATCTGTATTGGTTTAGTGTTTTCCCAGAGAAAGACATTTACTCCAGCAACTCCCTCTGATATTAATGGGAGGTTGCACCCAGTATCAGAGCCAATCTCCTTCTGAGTAGGTAGGTATAGATGGACATACTGGTGGTATAATTTCAAAGTTTTTAGGAGAAACTCAGTCCATCAGAAGGTGGTTTCCCTCACCAGATACCTGAAAATGTATAATTTATAACATTATTTTCATGATTTTAGCCAAATAATAATTAGTGCCTTGTTATAAAATGAAGCCTTATTCATCAGTTAATGATAGATGAAAATATTAAATAATAGGGTATCCACAGTAATGATGGAAACTTTTGGTATATGTGTATATGAAATCCTTGGAAGTCCAAACATGTGGGTTGGCAAGTGTGCAATTGGCCACAGATAGGTCTGTCAGAGACTCAGATCTTAAGATGATGAGGTTTGGAATTTCAGATCCTTAAGGGAGTCTGTGTTTGAATTAGGTTGAAATATTCTATGTGGGATTAACATTAGACAGGTAAAATACTGAAAGGAACCTAGCTTATGACACAGATACAAGTTCAATGGTCAGGACTGTGACATATGGAAAAATATAGATCTTACGATGAAGGCTTTCATTCATGCATTTGTTCTCATTCATATTGTCAAGCAAGTGTGTACTGAACATTTACTATGTACCAGGCATTGGGGAGGACACTATGATATGGAGAAAAACAATAATTATGCAATGTGGGGTAGTGAACTTTGAGTGATGAGAAAAAGTTAGATAAAAGTGGAATTAAATCTATTAACATAGATTACATTGTATGCTGAATAAGAAGTTTGTATAATAGCACACATATATGAAATGACAATCAAAGTTTGTACAGCTGGAACAAAGCCTGTATTGGGATAAAGGCTTTTAATGATGCCAGAGAATTAGGCAAGAACCAGACAATAAAGAACCTGTGCTGAGCTATGAAGCACCATTGGAGATTATTTAAATAGATGACATGACATGATCAATGTTTTGTAGAAATATGGAGAATGGACTGGAGGTGGATACTGTAGATGTTATTTTAGGAATTCCCAGAAGAAATGACAAATGCTCACATCAAAAGAAGGAAGTGGCAGCAGAAGTAGAGAAAAGAAGATGGGTTTATGGGGATATCAAGAACTATCTAGACAGCCTTTGGAGACTGATAGGAAATGGGGAGGAGAAGACAGGTGGATTTCCAGAATAAATACATAGAACACCACTCACCATTATAAAAGATTAATGAGATGTAGCTTGTTTGGGAGTGGGAAGTGGGCATAAGAAATAAATTCAACTTTGGACTAACTGAATTTGAAATGTTTAGGAGTACACCTAGCTAAGCAGATGTCCAGGAGAAAATTAAATACATAGTCTGAAGCCAAGAGAATAGCACATGGATCAGAAATATCGTTTTGAGAGTCATTAACAAACTGGCGAGAGCTTGCCCTCCAGATTTGAATGAATTGGGAAAGTCTGTAGAGTGTGAACACAGTTCACCAGTTAAATGAGGAGGAGTTGGAAGAGAGATGCTTTGAAGAAACTGGGGAAAAACAGAGGTGGAAGAAAGCCAGGAAGATATGTTGTCTGAGAAGTTTAGGGGAAGAGAATTTCTTAAAGGAGCACAGGGACAATAAACCAAATATGGAGTATCTAGACACTGGAATACCATTTGGTCATGAAGAGGAATGCAGACTTTAGAACACAGTGCAAAATGAAAGAGGCAAGTCACAAATGAGCACATGTTATATGATGCCCACAGCAGGCAAATCTGTAGTGGTAGGAAGAGTTTTAGTGGTTTTTTAAAGCTGGGGAGGATGGGTAGATAGGGAGATAATAGTGAAAGTGTACAGTTGCTCTGTTTGGTGATGAAAATATTCTGAAATTGACTGTGAGGTTGGTTGCACACATCTGTGAAGGGACTGAAAACTTTAAATGGATGATTTGTATTAATACCGTATATACTCGAGTATAAGCCGAGTATTTTTGGCACAAAATTTGTGCTGAGTTCGGTTTTTCTGGCACAAATTTTGTGCCAGAAAAAACTCAGCTTATACTCGAGTATATACGGTATGTTATATGAATTCCATCTCAGTAAAACTGACAGAAAAAGCATATGGAGTAAAATCATCAAGTACAGTAGAGAGGTCTAGTAAAATAAGGACACAAAAATCTTGACTGGATTTGACAATATGAAGAGATCATTGGCAAACTGAAGTGGGGGGTTTTAGTGATGAGAGGGAGTGAGATACAGATGACGGTGGGTGAGGAGTAAATGGAAATTGAAAACGTGGAGATGAACTCTTTCAAGAACCTTGGTTGAGAAGGGAATAAGAAAGCTAGAAGGTAAGGCTATGTCTTTAAAAATAGGGGAAAACCTTCACATATTTATGTAGGGAGAGAGCCAGGAGAATATGAAGACTTTGAGATAACAAGACTAAGAAGGGGTGGCTGACAACAGAAATTGTGAAGAGGTGGAAAGTGGTGGGACCTGCTGCACAGGTGGAGGAGGGGGAAGCTCAAGCAACAGGAGGAAGGATGGAAGATGATGTGTAGCTGCAAAGCAGTAAGTTGAAGGAAGTGTTGTCAGGTAGCTTCTGTTTTCTCATTAAGTTGGGAAGCAAATCTGCTGAGGTTGAGTGGGATTTGGCTTTGTATATGGTCTGGAAACTGAGGATTTTCAATAGTGAAAAAATGGAGAAAGGAGCTTGCTAGAGATATGTTAGATCTCTCCGCAGCAATGAGCTTCAACTGAGGTTGGAGAGTATGAATTAGTAATAACATTAGTCTCTGTGTGCGTGTGTGTGTGTGCATGTGTTTGCACACGTGTATGTGTGTACATATGTTTTAGCAGTCTCAGGAATCTAGAAGCACAGATGAATGCTAGGGCTGATGCAAGTTTGAAATTCTGCAGGGCACTGCATAAAAAGCAAACCAGAAAATCAAATGTTAAGATGAATGGTTAGCTAATGTAGTCAGTGGCGTAGTAGGGAGGATAGTGAAGTCTGATGGCACCCTAGGGGTCTGAGAGATAGTTGTTCAAACCTTATTTTAGCAATGGAGCTATTTTGTGAACAAATTTAATGAACAACCCCCCAAAGGCAAAAGACAGAGCTTCTCTGGTAGAGAAAGGACAAGTGACCTGAAGGCACACCTCTCAGCATACTCTTTCCTTCATCAGCAGTCCCTGAGTTGTCCTGCAGGATCCTAGAGATCTTAGAACAAAATTTTAAAACCACTGGACCATGGAGGACTTAATAAGGTGAAATAGTAAAAGTACGATTTGGGAGATAGTATTAAAAACAACAACAGCCATCACCAACAGCAAGATGAAGATAGGAAGGGATGAAAAGGCTGAGGGGGAGGAAGAAGAGAGAAAGGAAGATGAAAAAGAATAAGGAGGAAGAATTGGAGAAGAAACAGGAACTGAGCACTTTCTTTGTAGTAGACACTGGTCTATGTACTTATATAGACACTGGTCTATGTACTTTAATGTCCACAATAACTCCGTGAGTTAAGAAAACACATTATCTCTGTTTTTACAGATGAGGATTCTGAAGCATAGATAGGTAAGTCACTTGCTGAATGGCACCTGGCCAGCAGGGAAGCAGTAGCCAGAGTCCTTTATGAGAGTAACTTAACACCAGTCTCTGAGACCTGATTTTCTGGGAAAGTCTCCTGCCTTGGTCCACACACAGATGGGAGCCATGGAGGGGGCTGAGTCTGGGAATCAAGCAACACCTGCTCGGGAGAGGATGAGAGACACAGGTTTGGAAACAAGATAAAGAAACAGATACTTTTCCAAATTGATGATATCATGAATTTTACCCAGATGATGTTACTTTCAGATACATTGATTTAGGGAATGAGGCCCTATTTAGTATGCAGCTGAAGATAGATAACTGTAGTTTGGAGAGAGACAATTTCTAGAGATAGAAGTTTTTTATATATATTTTCACTTAGCTTTTGTAGGTATAATTAAATTTTCTTTTTTATTATTATTATTAAATCATAGCTGTGTACATTAATGTGATCATGGGGCACCATACACTGGTTTTATACACAGTTTGACACATTTTCATCACACTGGTTGACAAAGTCTTCCTGGCATTTTCTTAGTTATTGTGTTAAGACAATTATATTCTACATTTACTAAGTTTCACATGTATCCTTGTAAGATGCACTGCAGGTGTAATCCCACCAATCACTCTCCCTCTGCCCATCCTCCCCCCTTCCGCTCCCCCTTCCCCATATTCTTAGGTTATAACTCGGTTATAGCTTTCATATCAAAGCCATAAATCAGTTTCATAGCAGGGCTGAGTACATTGGATACTTTTTCTTCCATTCTTGAGATACTTTACTAAGAAGAATATGTTCCAGCTCCATCCATCCCTATTTAACAAATGGTGCTGGGTGAACTGGCTGGCGACCTGTAGAAAACTGAAACTGGACCCACACCTTTCACCATTAACTAAGATAGACTTTCACTGGATTAAAGATTTAAACTTAAGACATGAAACTATAAAAATACTAGAAGAGAGTGCAGGGAAAACCCTTGAAGAAATCGGTCTGGGTGAGCATTTTATGAGGAGGACCCCCCGGGCAATTGAAGCAGCTTCAAAAATAAACTACTGGGACCTGATCAAACTAAAGTTTCTAAGGAATATCATCTCTATATATATATTCATACATGTAATGTATAAAATATTAAATGCCTGAAACAGGCAAATCTACCCAA
>CAUYPK010013317.1:0-33154 GCA_963574355.1 Loris lydekkerianus | reverse complement strand
TTTGCTGTAGATGGCCTCTATTAGTTTAAGAAATGTCCCTTCTATACCAATTTTCCAAAGTTTTCTGATCATGAAAGGATGCTGGATATTGTGAAAAGCTTTTTCTGCATCAATTGAGAGAATCGTATGGTCTTTATTTTTTAGTTTGTTTACGTGCTGAATTATATTTATAGATTTATGTATATTGAACCAGCCTTGAGACGCTGGGATAAATTCCACTTGGTCATGGTGTATAATTTTTTTGATGTGTTTTTGGATTCTGTTTGTTAGGATCTTATTGAGTATTTTTGCATCAATACTAATTACTGCTATTGGTCTATAATTTTCTTTTCTTTTTGGGTCTTTCCCTGGTTTAGGGATTAAGGTGATGTTTGGTTTGTAGAATGTGTTGGATAGTACTCCTTCTTTTTCCATATTTTGAAAGAGGTTTAGCAATATAGATAGTAGTTCATTTTTAAAAGGTTGGTAGAATTCTGATGTAAAGCCTTCAGGTCCTGGTCTTTTCTTTTTAGGGAGATTTTGTATAGTTGATGCTATTTCAGAACTTGATATACGCCTGTTCAACATTTCCACTTGGTTCTGGCTAAGTCTTGGTAGGTGGCGTACTTCCAAGTATTGGTCAATTTCTTTCAGATTTTCATATTTTTGATAGTAAATTTTCTTATTATATTCATTAAGTATTTTTTGAATTCCTGAGGGGTCTGTTGTTATTTCATCATTACCATTTCTGATCTATGAAATTAGAGATTTTATTGGTTTTTTCCTGGTTAGGTTGGCCAAAGGTTTATCTAGTTTATTGATCTTTTCAAAAAACCAAACTTTTGGATTTATTGATCTGTTGTATAATTATTTTGTTTTCAGTTTCATTTAATTCTGCTCTGATTTGGTTATTTCTTTTATTCTGCTGGGTTTGGGATTGGAATGTTCTTCCTTCTCCACTTGATTGAGATACGCCATTAAGTTATTAACTTTCTCTCTTTCTGTTTTCTGGAGGAAGGCTTGCAGTGCTATAAATTTCCCTCTTAGGACTGCCTTTGCAGTATCCCAGAGGTTCTGGTAGTTTGTGTCTTGATTGTTGTTTTGTTCCAAAAATTTGGTGATTTGCTTCTTAATCTTGGCTATCACCCATCTATCCTTCAGCATAAGGTTATTTAGCTTCCATGTTTTTGTATGGGTATGCAGGTTCCTGTTGTTATTGAGTTCAACTTCCATTCCATGATGGTATGATAAGATGCAAGGAATAATTTCTATTTTTTAAAAATTTGCTGAGGTTAGATTTGTGGCCTAGGATGTGGTCAATTTTGGAGTATGTTTTGTGGGCTGATGAGAAGAATGTTTATTCTGTGTTGTTGGGATGAAATGTTCTGTAGATGTCTGTTAAGTCCAGATGTTGAATGGTTAAGTTTAAATCTAAAATTTGTTTGCTTAGCCTTCTTTTTGGAGGATCTATCCAGCACTGCTAAAGGGGTGTTAAAATCTCCAACTACTATGGGACTGGATTATGAAGCTAGTATATGATGCCCCATGATCATATCAATGTACACAGCAATGATTTAAAAAAAAAAAAAAAAAAAAGGAAATCAAGTTGCTCATTCTGTTAGAATTCCTCTTATAAATTTAGGTGCATTATGGTTGGGTGAATAAATATTAATAATTGAAATCTCATTGATGAATACTCAATGGTGAATACTCGTATTGAGTATTACCTTTAACAAATATGAAGTGTCCATCCTTATCCTTCCTTATTTTGGTTGGTTTAAAGCCTATTACATCTACAAATAGGATTGCAATGCCTGCTTTTTTCTGCTTTCTATTTGCCTGGAGTATAGATGACCATCCCTTCACCTTGAGTCTATATTTGTCTTTTAATGTAAGGTGAGATTCTTGTATACAGCAGATATCTGGCTTGAGTTTTTGTATCCATTCAGCCAACCTGTGCCTCTTTAGAGGACAATTTAAACCATTCACATTAATTGAGAATATTGATAAGCCTTTTGAGAGTCTGATAGACATTTTTAATCCTTTTGCGACTGTGGAAGTTGGAATTTGATTAAAATTTTCTGGGTGGGTTTACTTTTGTGCTGGAGGATTATGCTGGTCTTTATGGAGGCTAGGTCCAAGAATAACCTGGAGAGCTGGTTTATTTACGGCAAATTTCTTCATCATATGCATGTCATTAAAGTATTTAATTTTTTCATCATAAATGAAACTCAGTTTAGCTGGGTACAGGATCCTGGGTTGAAAGTTATTTTGTTTTAGGAGATTAAAAGTCGATGACCATCCTCTTCTAGCTTGAAAGGTTTCAGCAGAGAGATCTGCAGTTATTCTAATATTCTTTTTCTTGTAGGTAATGGTTTTCTTTCATCTGGCTGCTTTCAGAATTTTCTCCTTCATATTAATTTTGGTGAAATTGATTATGATGTGTCTGCGAGATGTCTTATTTGGGTTGACTCATGCTGGAGTTCTGAATTCTGTCTGAATTTCATAAACTCTTGGCATTTCTGGAAAGTTCTCTTTTATAATCTCATGGAGAAGGGACTCTGTGCCTTGTGAGGCTACTTCATCACTTTTGGGGATTCCTATAAGATGAATATTGTATTTTTTTTTAGAATTAATCCAGAGCTCTCTGAGGGAGTGATCTGTTTTTGCCCTTCATTTCTCTTCCTCTTGGAGAGTTTGGGAGCTTTCAAAAGCTATGTCTTCAATGTTAGAAATTCTTTCTTCTGCTTGCTTTATTTTGTCATTGAGGGATTCAACTGTGTTTCTCAGATCTTTGAGGGCTGAAACTTCTTGTCTCAATGTGTCAAAAACTTTGGTCATTTCTTCTTTGAATTCGTTGAATTCTTGAGGCATATTTTGGCTTACTGCTTGGAATTCTAATTCAACCTTATTTGCTATCCAGATTCTGAATTCGATTTCTGACCTCTCAGCTATTTGTTTATGCATGGGATCTTGTGCTCAGTCTGCCCCATTGTTCCTTGAGGTTTTTAATCTACTCTGATTATTCATAATGTCAGAGTATTTTTGATGATTTTGCCTCATGATTGTTTTTCACCATTGCCTCTGGCCGTCCTCAGAGTTGGGGAGGTGTCTCTCCAAGATTAGACCCCAACTGGATCACTCTATTGATGCAGGATCTTTGTAGGGAGTGACCATGTATGACTCCTCCTCTGGGGCTGCCCCAGCCAGGATGTACTTGTGGGAGCAGCTCTGGAGTGACACCCCCAGATCCAACAGCAGGGCAGGGGGTGGTGCACATGGTTCTGGGAGTGCCTGGCATCCAGTGAATTTGGAATAGAGGGCCCAAGGTTCCCACAGTCTCTGGCTAGGAGAAGGACTAGGTGCAGAGGCAGGGAGGGCTTTGGAGGGCATGTGGCTACCAGAGTCCCTGGCCAGAGGAGTGGGCCAGTGTGGAGGCAGGGAGGGTACAGTAGTGAGCATGTGGGGTGGCATGGCTTCTGGAGTTCCGGTTGAGGGTGTGAGAAGGCCCAGTGGGCAGGGTAGTAGGTCCTGGCCCGGCTCTTACTGTGTCTGGTGGGAGCTGATTGCGTGTTGTGGCGCAGCTCTCCTAGAGTTTGGGATGGATGCTGAATGTGGGGCAGCTCTTCTGAAGGTCCAGGAGGGTGCTAATCGTTGGTCCCAGTGCAGGTCTCCCAGAGGTCCCGTGGGGTGCTGATTCCTGGTCACAAAGCAGCACTTCCAGAGGTTTAGCAGGTGCTGATTGTGGGTCCCAGCGCAGCTCTTCCAGAGGTCTGGGACGATGCCAACCATGTGTTGCAACACAGCTCTTTCACCACTTTCCTTATCTTAAAAACAAATGAAGAAATAAGTAATAAACCCAGTCCAGAGTGATACCTAAGCTATAGCACTATTTCACTGTGAGAGCCAAATGATGTACCGTATAAAGCACTTTGAGAAACATAGAACACAATCAAATGATTGTTTTGCAATTTTTTAAAAAGTTACAGATACACACAAACAAAAATGAATGTTTTTACATAATGAAAGTATCCAAATTTAATATTCAGGACTTTAATTTAAATAAACTATTAGATAAAAATTAAATAAAAACTCAAGATATTTACCACAGAATATTAAATACTGATGGTTTCCTAATTACAAACAAGTCAGCTACATCTTCACTATTTTATATAATAGCCTATTATAATTCAGGGCAATTTTTTTTTTTTTTATTAAATCATAGCTGCGTACATTGATATGGTCATGGGGCATCATACACTAGTTTCACAGACCATTTGACACATTTTCATCTCAATAGTTAACATAGCCTTCCTGGCATTTTCCCAGTTACTGTGCTAAGACATTCACATTCCACATTTATTAAGTTTCACATATACCGTTGTAAGATGCCCCGCAGGTGTAATTCCACCAATACCACTCCCTCCACCCACCTCCCCCCTCCCTCCTGTCCCTTTCCCGCTTTCCCCTGTTCTTAGATTGTAACTGGGTTATAGCTTTCATGTGAAAGCCCTAAATTAGTTTCATAGTAAGGTTGAGTACATTGGGTACTTTTTTAGAAGTGTTTATTTTATATAGAGCTAAAGAATGCAATTCTAAAGATTGTGAATAATTATTCTTTCTATTTTGTTTTACCAGAACTTCTTTGTACACAGTATTCTATCATAAATTAAATCAGAACCTTCTGTATCTATGAGATAGCCATTAAATCTTAGCATCCCTCTGGTCTGAAGTTTCATTATCAGAAACCTTGCCCTCTCCTTCAACGAGGGCTGCTTACAACACAACCATGGAATTTAGTCTACCAGTTTCCAAGCTCCCTTTTACAGTGGCTCACTCTATTTGAGACAGTCTAAATAGTTGGAAAGTTCTTCCAGGGAGCAAAATATTCTTGCTCTTAGGTAATTCTAGCTTCTGGAGCTGAAAAATCCAATTCCTTGATTCTAGATTCTTTTCTAATGTTCTTTTTGCCTCTTTCTCCCCTTTCTCCTCGTCCCCCTGTCCCATAATTAGTGAATTCCCTGTGGTTCCATCCTTGGCTCACTGCGCTTTGCTCTTGACATGTTCTCTTTCAGCAGTGTCATTCACCCTCATTTTTAAAAATATCACTTCATGACCTTGACTTTCAAATCAATATACAAAATTGACATCTGTCCTGAAGTGGTTCCCAAACTTCAATGCTTATTAGAATTACCTGGGAAAATTTTTACAGTCCTGATTCCCAGATGCCACCATCTATCAGTTTAACAGGAATTCCTGGCAGAGGCGCCCAGGTACCAGAACACATCTCCCCAGTTAATTCTAATGTGTACTTAAGTCTGAGAACTGCCTGGCAGCAGTGTGTTATAAAAGTTTAGCAAGGAACTCTCAGTATTGGGGAGCAAGGGGAGGCAAGGTCTGATTTGTAACATTTGCTGATGTCACTGATTTAATACCCCAAACTCAGCCAATCTCATGCCACCAACTTGATGTCAAAGAGCTCTCAAAATTCCTGAAATTTAACAACTGACTCTGGCAAGCGGGTAAAAGCCAACTGCAACTAACGCCTGGAACTAAGGGACTAGTGTATTTAGTTTCCTTATGGGTTTATTGTCTAAATGATCCACCGGGATATACTATGTATGTCTCAGTAGATTTATTTCCCTAGAGGCATTTTTATATAGAGTCCCAGTAAATTACAAACTAAGAGAGATAGAGAATGTGAAATATATAGATGAAAGATAGGTTAGATTAGATAGATGATAGAAGATATAGATTTAATAATAAAATGAGCTAGGAAATCAAGTCTCATCCACTTGGCTATACTTGGCCATTGCTTTTTGCCCCCTGTGGGGAAACAGAAAGGACTTCCATGGAAATCAGAAGACCACATAGCAGGCATTTTCAAAACCGCTGACCTACAGAATAAAATCCACATTTTTCATCTTTGCATAGGCAACCCCTTCATGATCTGGCCCTAGGGGGACTTTTTCAGCTTCATTTCCTCCCTATTGCATTTCACACTTCACACTATAAGTAGCCAAAAACCAAATGTCCTCTCTTGAATTCTCCTTTCCCTTCAAAAACTATTATGTGTATGTATGTGTGTGTATTTGTATATATATATATATGTGTGTGTGTGTGTGTGTGTGTGTATGTGTGTGTGTATTTGTACATGTGTGTGTGTATATTTGTCTATATATATATGTGTGTGTGTGTGTGTATATATATATATTTATAATTCAATAATCCCACCAGTCTCCTAAATAGTATACATAGTAAAACATAAATTTTCTTTCACTCCCAGAAATATCTTTTTCTGCTCCCTTTTCTGCCCTTAGTTGAAGAGGAAGGTCAGCAGTGATCGTACAGCCTTTCAGATTGAAAATAACAATTTTTAAAAAGTGAATGCTTTAGCCCTAATATATCCAAGTTACATTAGGAGGAGATACTTAGAAAAATTTGTAGCATTGGAAAAAGGAGCACAGAGAAACAGCAGTATGTGTATGGCCTGATGTTACTAAAATCTACTAAGCTGGCTTAGAAGATCCTGAGGGTGAGAAAGAGGAAAAGGAGACAAAAGTAGAGCATCCCAAAGCACTGGGAATCCTTGACCCTGAAGATCCAAAGTGGTTTGAATCATGGGGCTAGAAAGAATCCTCCTATTCCCACAGCTCTGAATCTACTTGTCATTATCCATGGCCTATCCAATCTAAAGGCTTACATGCGCCACTTAGGTCAAAGAAGGGGTTAAGATCTGCTCACATTAGACAGAAAAGGTGTAGGTTTCACATATATTGGTTAGAAAGGGTAAAATGAATCACCTCAGTAAATTTGAGGACCAAATACTCTGTGAACCCTATGAATGAATCCTGAAAGAGCAGGTAACAAGAAGGATATTTTTCCTTGCAAGACCCAGTTGATCCTTAGTCCAAGTCAACGTGCCACAGTAGGAGTCTTCCCAAATAGAGGAGTAAATATGGACATATTGTTTAAAGAGCTAGAACAGTGTTTCTCCGTCTGTTGTTTTTATTATTACCCTCCCAAGGTGAGTTTTATTTAGATATTCTTTTCCCAACTGCCCATCCACGATATTTCAATGCCATGGATAGACTATTCATTTGTGTAGTGTATGTACATTTGAACTTGTAAACATACACATATACATATTTTGTATGTGTATGCGTGTCTAAGATTGTTTTCTACCTGCAAAAAATCTATTTTCCCCCCCTCGGGAACAGTATCAACCCTGTTGAGAGTGCATGAGCTGGCTAGATGAAGGCTGATTTTGTTATGATACCTCTGTACCCAAGTAAGACAGGAGATTTTCAAAGCTAGATGTAAGTATAATGTTAAAACATTTTAAATAATGTTAAACTATAGCATTAGAACTGAAAGCTTCAAAGCCATTCAGTAAGATTCAAATACACAAGACTAAAGTTCTAACACAGTGAACAAAAGTAGGCCACTATTTGTATCCAAAATCTAAAAGGTATATATTTAGAGACTTTGATTTGAATAAACATGAAGATTATACTAACCATTGACTCGCTGTCAATAGGCATAGTCGTAGACAAAGGTAAGAAGGAGAGTGTGAAGAAAACCGCCCGAGTGCTAATGGGCTGCCCTATTATAACGCAGGCCTTCTTTTGCCGACATTATTTGCATAGTAGACACAGTAATTTGTGTATAGCACCTCCGATAAAACATAAAAGGTCTTTCAACCTTTGCAGTATAGTACACTAAAAATACAGTGAGCAAAATGCTAAATAAATTATTATTTTTTATTTTTTACTTGGAGGTAGCATATACAGCTGTTTACAATATAAAAACATACGTACAATTGAGCTTCAGGAATTGTGCAAAACACAGGTTATTTTCAAATATCCTCACTAAAATAAGGGGAAACAGATTGTTTTGGGGGGAACTTCAAAGGGCAATTTGGATGCTGACCCAGATGGGAAAGGCAATAATTGGAAACAGGAGTAGCACAGACAACTTGCACAAGGATTACTTCTGAGCAGAATAGGTGGGAGTCGGGGAAGGCTTAGAGGTCAGCCATGGTCATGTGATTGAAGTCCATATAAAGGGAGAAAAAAAGACCAGCAAATTGTAATCCACGATTTAGAGAATTTAACGTAATGCAGGATCATGACACCATGAAAAGTTCTGCTGATAGTATTTAACCATTCTGTTAAATTCTTCTCTTGGAAGCCTCTTATTAAACTGGCTCCATCTGCTCTAAAATAATCTTTTATTGAAAAGGTCTTTCCACATAACAAGGAACAAAGCACTAACATATCCTACAACATGGATGAGCCTTGAAAACATTATAGTAATTGAAGAAAGCCAGACACAGACACAAAAGGCCACATGTTGACTTCCATTTATATGAAATTTCCAGATGAGGCGGATCCATAGAATCAGAAAGCAGATTGGCGTTTGCCAAGTGGCTGGAGCCAGTGGGAAATGAGGGGTGACTGCTTAAAGGGTCTGGTGTTTGCTTTGTAGAGATGAAAATACAACCAGATAGTGGGGATGGTTCTCCAACATCAAGAATGTATTAAATGCCAGGGAATTATAAGCTTTAAAGTGGTTGAGACAGCAAATTTTACATTGTGTATATTTTACTATACATGCAAAATAGGCCTTCCTAGTTTGTCTGGTTTAACTCATTCAAAAGTATGCTTCTATCTAGCAGTAGACGTAAGTTTCTTTTCCAATAGTAGGTCTAGATTATGTGAGTTCCTGAAGCTTTCGTAAATTGGGGAGAGTTCTAAACAAATAGTTCAGAATTACAAATGCAAAATGCCTGTGGCTTCTCTGGGAAGGGTTCTATGCAAGTGAAGGTCACTGAAGCTTAACCTTCCACAGCTTCATGAGAGATCCCTCCCCATTCCTCCCATGAGAACTGCAGAAGGGAGATTCTTGCCAACATTCCCTGGGATGATTTTGAAAGTCACCATTTTCCTATATCATAAGAGCAATTTTAAAAGACCTCCTCTATTTTCTAACTAAGATTAGGAACCCAAGATCTGCTCCTCCTTGCCTGGACTCAATGTGCATGTTCCCAGCTTCATTGAACCATATGTTTAAATGGTTGATCTTGGAAGCCAGCCGGCATGGATACAGTGCTGGATAGTTGGTTTCCAAGGGGAGCAAGGGTCATCGTGGTGTGATGGAGAAAAAAAGAATTTTGGGTGAGTCTAAGCAAGAATCTATCATGGTGAATATGAGAAACATAATGGGCTGAATTGCTGGAAACAGCCCAGGTCAAAAAGTCATTCAGAGAAAACAGACAGAGAAAGAAAGGAAAGGAAATGTACTTGTTTGCATTCCCAAGACTGTGATGTGAGGGCGATTGAGATACAGAACCCTAGGCAGGCACAGCAAAGATGTGAACCACGCAGACCTACTTCCAGCTCCCCTGCCATGATTTCAAGTAGGATTCTTTCAGTATCATTAAAGACACTGTATGAGAAAAGCCACAGACAAATAGAAGCTAATGAGAATGGAGCAATAGTGGTCTAGTTATCTTTACTTTAGAATAAACTTGTGGGCAAGAGAAGAGCTCTATGTGGAAAAGCATAAAGTTTAGGGTTTTAAAGAAAAATAATTGCACAATTCCACCTTCTAGAACATCTTAGATCCTCCCTACAGCCTTTTATGTATCCTATATATGTTTGTGGGGTTAGTGAGTGAGATAATTGGAGGCACAGTCCACGTGCATTTCCTAGTCTGCCCCACCTGCGCCTATGTCTGCATGGGACACTTTCCACCTGCATTCCATCAGTACCTATTCAGGATGAGTAGGTCCAGGGAACTGTTCTAGGTGCCGAACATAACAGGCAAAACATTCCTGCCTTCATAGAGCTGACATTATAGTGATAAGAAAGAAACAATATACGTACTAAATCAGCATATTATGAAAATGTTAAATTACAGAATGTCCAAAAGGTTGCCCATAAAGTTGCCATACAGAAGGGAAATGGGAAATTATAGCCAAATGTACCTTTATTTACAAAATATTTATTACAGAATTTTATGAAGAGGTGGCCAGCACATAGAGAATATTTTATATTTTGTAAAGTGATTTGGAGCTGAGATACCAAAAGGGAGAATGTTAGGAGTAAGACAGGCTCAGCAGATGATGCAGAGCCTCACGGGTCATGGAAAGGTCTTTGGCTCACGTGTAAGTTGGGAGAGGAGGAGCAGTTTCTTTCATGGTGGTGTCCATGAGTGAACTCAGCTCTCAAAGGATGGTGGCAGCAGCTGCCTTGACTGCCTTCCCTAGTCTGTTACCAACAAAGGTTATTGACAGATAAACAGAAAATCGACAAAGTTAAGAAGTATCTAATGTCATTTTGGTCTATACTCCCTAACCAATTTCATTCTTACAGATTCCCCCATTACATCCCTGTCACACCAGGCAAGTCCAATGTCTTACTTTCCTTGACATATTCTGTGTTTATTTCTACTTTTATGCTTTTGCTTATGTTGTTTCCCAACTCCCTGGATCTCTAGCCTTTTTACCACTCATATGTATTGGGGTGAGGGGTATTCTTTTGTTCCACACCCAGCTTAGATTCCATTCGGGAGCAGTATCCTCGCTTTCTCCCTATAACCCCCAACCTCCTGCCGTCTTTCTCATCTGCTGCTCCTCCACCTGCATAGCCGACCTGGGCTGGAGAAAACCATATGCCCATGATAACTAGGTGCCATTTGTTTGTTCTTGTTTTCTTATTTTTATCTTTTAAGTGTCTTATGTTTGTGGATACATAATAGGTATACATATTTATAGGGTACAGGTGATGTTTTAAAGCAGACATGATAGTCTAGAATGATCAAATCAGGGTAATTTGAGTATCATCTCAGGTCTTTATTGTTTCTTTGTGTTGAGAGCATTCCAATTCCATTCTTTTATTTACTTTAAAATATACAATAAATTGCTGTTAACTATAGTCACCCTATTATGGTATCAACTATAAAAATTTTATTCATTTTGTCTAACTGTATTTTTATACCCATTAACCATTCCCCGTTCCCCACCCGCCATCCCCACTCCTCTTGTTAGCCTCTGGTATCCATCATTCTAGCCTCTATCTCCATGGGTTCAGTTTTTTTAGCTCCCATGTATGAGTAAGAACCTGCAATATTTGTCTTCATGCCTGGTTAGTTTTACTTAATATAATGTCCTCCAGTTCTATCCATGTTGTTGCAAATGGAAGGATTTCATCATTTTATGGGTGAATAAAATTCCACTGTGTATATGTACCACAGTTTTATTTCCATTCATCTGTTAATGGATAAGTTGCTTAGGTTGATTCCATATTTGGCTTTTGTGAATGGTTCTACAATAAACACAGAAATGCAGATATCTCTTTGATAAATTACTTTCCTCTCTTTTGGACGTTTACCTAGTAGTGGGTGGAATTGCTGGATCAGATGGTTTTTTGAAGAACCTCCATACTGTTTTCCACAGTGCTGTACTAATGACATTCCCACCAACAGTGTACAAAGATTCCCCTTTCTCTGCATCCTTAAAAGCATTTGGTATTGTCTGTGTTTTTGACAACAACCATTTTCACTGGAGCAAAAAACACTTCATTGGAGCTTTGATTAGCATTGTTCTGGTGGTCAGTGATGTTGAGCATTTTTTCACGTACCTGGTAGACATCTGTATGTCTTCTTTTGAGAACTGTCTATTCAAAGTTTTTGCCCATATTTTAATATAATTATTTGATTTTTTTTCCTGTTTGAGCTCCTTATATATTCTGATTATAAATCCCTTGTCAAGTGGGTAGTTTGCTGATATTCTCCCATTATCTGGGATTTCTCTTCACTTTGTTGATTATTTCCTTTGCTGTGCAGAAGCTTTAAGCTTGATGTCATCCCATTTGTCCATTTTTGTTTTGGTTGCTTGTGTTTTTGAGGTATTACTCAAGAAGTCTTTGCCTAACCTGATGTTCTGAAGTGGTAAAATTACTGCTTTATACAATTTTGTTGCCTCTTAAAGTAGTTAAAAGAAGAAATGAGAAAGGGTATATAGATCCTTTTATATTTGCCTACACATTTGCTGTTTCCACCACTGTTATTTCTTCATGTAGATTCAAATTACTATCTAATATATTCTCTTCTAGCCTGAAATAATTCCCTGAACATTTTTGCTATTAACAAGTCCTCTAGGTCTATGCTTATCTATAATGTTTTTGCTTACGCTTCATTTTGAAAAACAGTTTTACTTGATGTAGAATTCTTGGTTGACATGTATGGTTTTTGAGCAATACAAATACAGACTAAGTATCACTAATGTAAAAACCCAAAATCCAAAATGCTCAAAAATCAGAAACTTTTTGACCATCAATATGATGCCCAAAGAAAATGTTCAATGAAACATTTTGCATTTTAGGGTTTTGGATTAAAAATGCTAAATAAGAAAGCACACAGCAAATATTCCAAAATTCAAAAAAATCCAAATTTTGAAACACTTTCAGGTCCCATACATTTCATATAAGGGCTACTCAGCTTGTATTTAATCTAGTGCTGACTGGTGTCCATTGTACCTGAAGAGAAGTCAGCTGTTAATTGTATTGTTGTTCCCCTATACCTAACAAGTTACTTTTTCTCTTGCTGCTTTCAAGCTTTTCTCTTTGGCTTCACCTTTCAACAGTGATTATTATGTGTCTAATTGTAGATAATTATGAGTTTATCCTACTTGAGTTTCTTTGAACTGCTTGGATTTAGTTTTTCGTGTAATTGAGAAAGATTTTAGGCATCTTTTTCAAAATCTTTTATGTCCTCTTTATTTTCTGTTCTTCTTGACTGATTACACATATGTCTTTATGATTTATATTATTCTACAAATCTCTCATGCTACATTTATTTTGCTTCAATCTTTTATTCATTCAATTCTCCAGTTTGGTTATTTTCTATCTATCTCCAAATGTTTTTTCTGGAACCTCATGTTTTCTGTTGAGACCCACTGATAAATTTTATATTTCACTCTTTGTACATTTCACCTATATAACATCCATTTGATTCATTTTTTTAATTTAATTTCAGAATAATAAAGAGAAGCCAGGCATGGTGGCTCACATCTATAATCCTAGCACTTTGGGAACCTGATCCAGGAGGATCACTTGAGGCTATAAGTTCAAGACCTACATGAGAAGGAACAAGACCTTGTCTTGGCAAAAAATAGAAAAATTAGCAAGGTGTGGTGGTACATGCCTATATTCTATTCCCAGCAACTTAGAAGGCTCAGGCAGGAGGATTTCTTGAGCCCAAGAGGTTGAGGTTGCAGTGAGCTATGATGATGCCCTTGCACAGCAAAGAATGGCTTTGGCTATAGAAACCTGGAATTGCCTGCTGCTTGATTTCCACCACACCTGTTGTCTCCTGCAATGACTCTGCATCAACTCCAGGCAGGACACTGGTACATCCAGGCAGAAGCCTGTGGTGGTGGAGGGAGTCCTCTCACAGCTAGGTGTCAGTGCCCATTGGGTGACCCTGGTATCCCAGTACTCTGTCCTTCTTGTCTTCCCTGTGTGTAGACAGAACACTTTGATCTTGTCCAATGTATCATCCTATCACCTTCTTTTTTACACTACATCCCATGTTGCTTCCCTGTGAATTTACAGGATTCCTTCTGAGAAGAGCAATCAGAAAGGTAGCTCATGTAGACATCTGCCTGCAATTTATACTTTTTCCTTGAGAGCAGCAGCTCATGGGCTGCTCCTGGTCCATCGTCTCTGGACAGTTTCTCTATTTGATCTTCTAATTCAGTGGTTTGCAACCTTCCTAATGCCGCGACGCTTTAACACAGTTCCTCATGTTGTGGTGACCCCAATCATAAAATTATTTTAGGTGCTATAATTTTATAGTTGAAGGTCACCACATCATGAGGAACTGTATTAAAGGGTAGCGGCATTAGGAAGATTGAGAACAACTGCTCTCATTCTAAAATCATTTCCAAATCTTTATTGGGATTTTCCACTTACTGGTTAATTATCATCATACTTTAATTTTTAAACATAATCTTCTTAAATTATTTGAACATATTCTTAATAGCTACTTTCAATTCTTTGTGTGCCAAATCCAATTTCTGAGATAACTTCTATTGACTGCTTTTATTCTCTGAATATGTCGCTCTTTCTTGTTTCTTTGCATATCCTAAAACTGTGTGTTGAATAATGACCTTTTTAGATATTGTAGCAACTCTGGATTCTATTTCCCACCAGAGGTTTATTATCTTGTTTTGTTTGTTTACTCAGTAAACTAGATGAAATTTATGAAGTCTAAGCTCATTCAAAATGTGCAGCTACTGATGTCTTTGTTCAAAAGTTATCTTCCTTCTCTTTCTTTTTAAGCCCATCCCGTGTTAGCATAGCTTGTCACTCAGCAGAAATTGCAATGTCATTCTCCAGCACCTCCAGTCAGCAAGCCTTCTACTCTCTGCTGATAGATCTGAGTATGAACTGTGTAGCAAACCCAAACTTCAGATAATTTTCAGCATTTCCCCTGCTTTTAACCCTCCACAGGGCTTCTCATATCTCCCCTGCACCTCTGTGCACATTCCCGTTCTGTCAGGTAGAAATCGGGCTATGACTTGGGACCTCTGTTGTCTCTGCTGTGTGTGTACACAGTCTCCACCTTACACATCTCACTGAGATCTGAACAGACAGGAAAGTCATGTGCTGTATGACTTTCCACAATAAGTGGTATTTTCTTGTTTGGTATTAGGAGAAATTAAGTGTAATTTGATTTCTCTTAGGCCTCCTCCTATTGCACTTATTTTCTGGTAGATAATGAGGCTTATTATAAAGCAAGGTCATTTCACAGCAGGGTACCACCAAAAACTGTAGATATTTTACTATACCCATGAACATCTACTAATGCATTTGTTATTGCATTTTTATTGTTGTTATTCTGTACTCAGAAAAAATAAGTAATTAATAACTGCTATAGGCTGTTCAATGTCATTGAAAACATTGTTTTTTTTGTTTGTTTTTGTTTGTTTGTTTGTTGTTTTCTTTTTTTTAATAGCCATACTAGAAGGGAGTCACAAGGGAAAAAAACCTAAACAGGTTTGACTTCAAAGGAAAGTACAAAGCAAACTGTATGGTTATATCTGATTGTTTTCTGATTATTGCACTAAGAAGAAGGAAAAGCCATCATCAATTAACAACAGATAAATAAATATGTGTTCCCTTTCTTGAAAAATATTCTCATGCCCCTGTGCTTAAAATTAGGTTTGAGCTAAAATTAGCAAAAAGCCTACTCCTCTAACTTTTGGTCACAAGATAGCCTCTTTTTATCCCTAAGAAATTTATTTATTTATCCAACAAGCATTCATCAAGCACCTGCTGTAGGCCAGACACTCTGCTCTATGGACTCTTAGTTTGAGGTGTGAGTGAGTCTCTATCTTAAAGGACTTTACAATTGAGTGATGGGGACAGATGAGCAAACCTGAAACGAGGATGTGCCAAACTTAGTGCTATGATAATATACCTGGAGGGATCATAGCATATGCTTCCCAGAAGAGATGACAAGAATGAATCCTGAAGCATAAATGGGAATTGGCCAGTATTTGAATACAGAACAGCGTTGTGAGTAAAGGCAAAACATGGCATATTTGGGGAAATGGCAAGTAGCTTACTCTACTCCCTGGGGCACAGAATTTGGAAGGAGTTGTGAGAAAAGAAGTAAATGGTGAAGGCAGGATTGTATCAGGAAGTGCCACATATTCCAAGCCGAGTGTTTGGCACCCTTTACAATGTGGTCCAAATTTAAGAAATCCTTCTTAAATCTTGGAAAAGAGAGTAACATTTGAGGCTTTGCCCCAACACCATGTTGAGGGATCTACTCGTAGATATCTTCTCCACCAGCTCAAGATGTTATGTAGATATGCAAAGGTAGGGCAGTGCCTGTGGCTCAAAGGGGTAGGGCGCTGGTGCCATATGCTGGAGGTGGTGGGTTCAAACCCAGCCCCCCAGCCAAAAAAAACTGCAAAAAAAAAAAAAGATATGCAGAGGTAAAACGAGCTACCAATTTTGCTGATTCTGAAGAAGCACAGGGAAGTGAAGTACATTTGTACACAGCATGGGTCTAGCGGGGCCTTTAAATTATCTTCATGTTTCAAGGTCAAAGATACTTGTTTGAAATTTAATTATTAATTAATCATTCCGGAATTGTCTACTCTCTAAGAATCAGTGTCAGTCAATAAATGTAATAATCTGCACTCTGTTGTTTTTTTTATTTTAGCTGTTTTCAGCTTAACCTTTAGGCAGGTCATAGCTGCTTTTGCTTGACATTTATTAACCTTTTATAAAGTAATTATTGCTAGGAATACAGAGCAGCTTGGTAGTAGCTCCATGTTTATTCATTTCATTGAAGTGAAAATTGCATTAATTCTTCAGAATGATGCATTAAAAACTCATTGCCTCTCAATCTGGCTAGTCTATTTGATTATTAGTAAAATGAATTCATGGTCAAAATGCTATTAATTTAACATTACATTTTACTGAGAGATTTAACATTTGAAAGATATAGTTGGGTCCATTCAAATAATTTGATTCAGCATTTAGGTGATATTTGAAATCATTATATTAACAATCTTTCCTTCATGCAATTTGTGTGTGACATACATTTCTATGTTAATTCATTTTTCATAAATTCACATGTTAAAAACACTAGCAATAATGTGGGAAAGATTGTTTAAAATAACATCTTTAAACTATTTGAAGTAATATTTGAAAAAATATTTGAAAAAATATTTGAAAATATTTGAAAAAATATTTGAAAATATTTGAAATAATACTTAAAATATTTTTCAGAAAAACTTCAGTGATTGAGGCAGAGAAAGATCAAATATCTAGGCAAAAATTATCAGTAGGGACAAGATGTTGGGGTGAGAGTGGTATCATGACTCAAAAATAATGTAGTTATCAGATATTTTCAATTCCACTTCAGAAAAGTCTTGTAAGTTCAAGCCTCCCCTCCTTAGTCTCACTGATGCTGTCACAATTCCAACTTTCATTGGGTTCCTTAAGCAACAATCTCCTTAGTGGCTCTGCTTCCAGGCTCCTCACCTCCCTCAGAAGCAAAGGAGATGGCTTCAGTTCCCTACCTCACGATCTCTGCTGGGTCCTTGTCAGTCACTGGGAAACACAAGAACACTCTACGTGGCACCTACCCGCTTCATGCCACAACCAGCCTGTCTTACAGACTCTACACTCACCTGTTCAAGGTCAAGGACAGTATTGTATCTGTCTTTTTATCTGTATCACATGACCCAGTGATACACATAGTAGGGCCTTGTATTAGTTTCCTATTATGACCCAGTGATACACATAGTAGGACCTTGTATTAGTTTCCTAAAGCTACCGCAAAAAGTTACCACCAAACTTGGTGACTTACAACAACAGATGTGCATTCTCTCACAATTCTGGAGACCAGATGCCCAAAATAGGTTTCACTGTGCTGAAATTAAGGCTAGTTTGTAGTAGCTATACTCCCTCCACAGGCCAAAGGCATCCATCCCTTGCCTTTGCAGTTTCTGGGAGCTTCTAACATTACTTAGCTTGGATGCATCACTCCAGGCTCTACATTTATGGTCACATACATTGCCTTCTTCTCCTCTGTCTGGGCAATATCTCCCCCCGCCCTTTAGAATGACATTTTGAGCCTAGTCAAATAATCTTAAGATGATAAGATTCTTAATCATAGCTGCAAACACAGGTAAGGTAAATTTACAGGCTCCAGGAATGAGGAGCTAATATCTTTGTGGGCCATTATTTAGCCTACTAAGGGCCTCAACACATGTTATGGGTAAATTAAATAACATCTTCGTCCCTAAGCTGACTCACTTATTTAGTAAATTTATTATTGAAGGTGATTAGAAAAATATGAACCAAACTGCTAACAGAGATCATCTGTGGTGAGTGGAGCACAAAGGAGGAGGAAGGGAGAAGACCTGATCTCAACACTTACTGCTTTATGCGTTTCCATATATTTTACTAGTCTCTAGCATGTTTTCACATTATGAAAAATAAGCAATAACAGCTGAATTCATAATTGCTCAAGCTTAAAAGCAACCAAGATGAGCTTCAGTAGGTGAATAAATCATGGGATGCCCAAACAATGGAATATTATTAAGTGTGAAGAAGATATGAACTATCAAGCTATGACAAAACATACAAGAACCTTAAAAGCATATAATGAAGTGAAAGAAGACAATCTGAAAATCGTCTTTATAACTCCAACTCCATGACTTTCTGAAAAAGGGAAAAGTGTGGAGGCAATGACAATATCAGTATTTGTCAGAGGGTTAAGGGGATGGATAAATAGGCAGAGCACAGAGGATTTTGAGGACAGAGAAAAATCTTCTGTATGATGTTATAATGGTATGTAAATGTCATTATATATTTTCAAAATTCACAGAATGTACAACACTGCAAGTGAAACTTCAATGTAAACTATAACCTTCAGTGTTATAAGGGTGTGTTAATGTTGCTTCATTGATAATATCAAATGTACCCCTTTGGTGTGAGATGTTGATAATGAGGGAGGCTGGGAATGGGGGAGCATGGAGATATAACAGAACTTCTACTCAATTTTGCTCTGAACCCAAAATTTCTCTAAGAATTAAATATATCAATAATTACAAAGAAAAACAGATACCTTGCCAATAATATGGCAAACGCTGAGATTAAAATATGAACAATGTGCTTGGGGGTAATAGAAAAAGTCATTTAGCCCAAGTTTATGGAAGGTATGTCAAGCTTATGAAAGGCTTTCTGAAAAAAAAATGATAATCTTATTCTTGAAAATTAAATAAGAACTGTCCATGTAAAGAAGAGGAAAATTGGGGGGAAGGATGTGCTAAGCAGAGGAAGAGCTCAGTAAAACAGCAGAATCATATGGGTGGGTGCTGGAAAGCATACGTGGAGGCAGAGTGAAGTGCTAGGTTTAGAGTAGCAGAATCTGAGGTCGAAAAATATATAAGGATAAGCAAGGGAGACTAGGTTTTACTCTTCATATGGTAAATTGGTTGGTAGCTGTAACTTAATAAAAGATGTCATGAAGACTGAAAGCAGAATCACAAGCAATAAAAGCAAAAAATAAACAAATCAGGTGATATCAAACTAAAAGCTGCTGCACAGGAAAGGAACCATTCAACAGAGTGAAAAGACAACCTACAGAATGGAAGAAAATATTTGCAAACCGTTCATCAGACAACGGATTAATATCAAGATTATACAAACATGTCAAACATTTTAACAACCAAAAAAAAAAAAATGGTTTAAAAATGGGCAACTGATCTGAACAGACATTTCTCAAAAGAAGACATAAAAACAGCCAACAAATACATGAAAAATGTTCATCATGACTAATCTTCAAGGACATACCAATCAAAACCACACTGAGGTATCATCTCACTCCAGTTAGGATGACAATTATTAAAAATATTTTAAAAATTACAAATACTGGCAAAGATGCAGAGAAAAAGGAATTCTTGTTCACATCAGTGGGAATGTAAACTAGTACAGCCACTGTGGAGGTTCCTCAAAAACTACAAATGGAACTACCACAAGATCCAGCAATGCCACTACCAGGCATTTATCAAAAGAAAAGTCCATATATTGAAGAGACATTCTCACTCATACATTTATTGCAACACTATTCACATTATTCGAGATATGGAAGCAACTGGTGTCCATGACCAATGAATGCAGTGTGAATACATAATGGGATACTGTTCAACATGAAAAAGAGTGAAATCCTGTCATTCACTGCAACATGGATGAAGTCGGAGGACATTATTGTAAGTGAACTGAGCCAGGAACAGGGAGTTAAATATCTCTTGTTCTTATGCATATATTAAAGCTAAAAAAAACTTATAGAAGTAAAAAGTGGGACAGTGGATACTAGAGCCTAAGAAGGGGAAGGGTAGAACAGAGAGTAGGCAGGAGGAATAAGTTCCAGTATTCTGTACCACTGTAGTATCACTATAGTTAACAATAATACAGTATATCAGATAGTTTCAAATATAGTTTCGAATAGATTGTTCAAATTAAACATTCCCAACACAAAGAAATGATAAACATTTGAGGTGATGGATGTGCTGACTGCCCTGATCTGATCGCTGTGTGTATATGTATCACAACATCACTGTGTACTCCATAGACATGTGCAATTATCACGAGTCAATTAAAAAATTTGAAGGGTAATGGGTGGGGCCACATCTACGGTGCATCTTAGAATGGGTACAGGCGAAACTTACTAAATGCAGAATACAAATGCCTACACACAGTAACTAAGAAAATGCCGTGAAGGCTACGTTGAACAGTTTGATGAGAATATTTCAGATTGTATATGAAACCCGCACATTGTACCCCTTAATTGCACTAATGTACCCAGCTATGATTTAACAATAAAAAATAAATAAATTAAATAAATAAATAAATAAATAAAAATATATTAAAAATTTTTTTTTGAATAAAAGAAGTTTAGAGGCCAAAAGAAATTACATCAATGTGAACAAATCTACAGAGTATGCACCAACAGAAATGTGAGGTAGCTTATAAAGAAATAAAATAGCAATACTTGTGAGTTAGAAATAATACTGTTGGGGGTCGGGGGTCCCAGTTCCCCAAACCCAGTTAACCTGGATCGATTACCCGGCTGAGCTAGAAATTTCAACTGAGGCTCAACAGGAATAGAAATCCAAAACTACAACTGGAATGGCACAAGCAGTGTGAACAGAAAGTAGCCTGCACAGGATTCAGTATAACAAAGGAAAATTTTATTTAAGATCAAAAAGAAAGCTTAGAGCCCTTTGAAAGGGAGTTGGAAGTGGGTCCCTCTCATGAGGAGAAGAGGTGAGAGAAATGGAGATGCGAAGTCTGTACAAGGTTTAAAGACCCTCTTTCTCTCCATTTCAAATGGCTGCAAGTCCTTCATTGGCCTCTCTGTCCCTCCAGGCAGTATTGCCCTTCTCCGCTGGTCAGTGATTATTGTCTTTTTCTGTTGGTTATTGGTTACCTAGGTTACCTCATACCCACGTGTTTCCCTTTCTAGGGGAGAACTCTTGAGTGGTGTGCGTTCCTGTGGGCCCTCCGGACTTCCTGGTTCAGCAGTACAGGCTGTCCTCCCGGCCTCCCCAGTGCTCCTTTCTTTGTGTACCCTTCTCAAATATCATAATTTAAAAAAAAAAAAGCAATATTAATCTTAATATTATCCACAAGTTTTGTAGATTCATAGGATAGCTGCGGCAGGTTAAATAGTAATGTCCTAAAATTATTGTTTTTATTCATAGTGAATTTAATTTCTCCAAGGGTCCTAGCTCTGGTGCTAACTAGGTGTGATGCCTTCATCAATTCTTAGTTCCTTTAGCTCTAAATTAAAACAGGTGTTAAATGATTTTTTTATGTCTTCTGAAATCCAAAACGCTGATTCAATAATTATGCTTTCATTTTCTTTTATATTGTGCCATAACTGATATCATAATACAACTCATAGGATAGTAGTATGATACGCTTTTAGTTGATTGGATTAACAGCTGACACAACATGAAATCATCTGAGATTGTGAGAAAAGATACTTTCTGAATCCTAAATAGGATGTACCATCAAATATTTATGCTCAGCACCTCTGTTCTGTTTTCAAAAACAGCAACAACAACAACAACAAAAAACAACCACCTTTATTTCCCTTTTAGTTAACGTGCTCTTAATTCTGGCCACTTAATAGTGAGGGTAGAGTCTCATTATGTTCCATACTGTAGGTTTTCCTTAGAAAACGTAATGTCTTTCCGTATGTGCCGTTCATATTAATTTCTCACTGGTGGGTATGCCTGTGGATCTGTCTCACTAGTGGGCTGTTGTTCTTTTCGCTTGTTTCTAGGTCAAATGCTTGCATTTTACTGAAGCAAATGAGCCAGACAATGTCCTGACCTCCCACCCTCCCAATGTCTAACTTGAAGGAGAATAAAAACAATTAAATCCTTAATTACATTCCATTAGCAAAAAGTAAGAAAACAACGTTTTGTGCAAATATAAAAGTTGCCTCACCCTCTGTGCTCAAATCTAATTCTCTCAGGTGCGATTTTCTTCCAGGGAAATAGTCAACACTCTGAAACTCTTACGACTGCACTTTGTGCACTTTTTGAAAAATGTCAGCACTCAATTTTATAGCATTTGATTTAACGCTTTTGGGGGCACTTTCAACCTTTTATAATTTATAGGCATCTCCCAAAAATGTGTGATGGGCACAATTGAGGAAGCAGTCAGACTAAAAGGTCAGTGTATGGATTGAAGTGTTATAGGACATCAATAAGGATAATGGGCTACAAAAAATTCAAAGCAGAAACTCACTTCTTTAGCACCTCATCATCTTATCACCTTATTACCAAATTCCCTAAAGGGTTTTTCATTTTGAAAATGTGCTATGTCGAAACTCGCATAATTCCTCCTCAATTCTTCCAAATATTTAAAAAGGTGATCTAAAGTAATAATAGCAATTTTTCAGAGTGCGACCATATATAGTTTTTTTTCTCTTTTTGTTTACTCTCTGCAAACTTTGGCATTTCCAGTTATAACTTGATTCCATCTCATCTAACCCAGAAAACTGAGAATAGTTTTCTTAGAATTAAGAAATTGTTTTATTGTTATATTGTTAAAAAAACGAAACCGATACTATTTAATAAATTCTGGATTACACATATCTAATCTATAAAGATAAGAAAGAATTATTTCAAAATGTTAGCAAGTCTTATTTGGGAGAAGTAAAATTATAAATGACTTAGTTTTTGCTAAAATATTTCTATTCTTGTCTAAATTCTGTACAAGGAGTATGTATTTCCAAAATCAGAAAATATTATTAAACATTTTTTTTTTTATTTCAGGTTATTATGAGGGTACATACCATTGGGTTACATAAATTCTTTTTGTGAGGTTAAAGTCACATTGTAGTTGTGTCCCTCAGCCAGGAAGTGTGCCATATATCTGTAAAACAGACCTATCCATCACCTTCCTCCACATCCCCTCACTGGAACATTATTAATTGAAAGAAAATAAAATAAAATAAAAAAGGTTTAAGATGATGTTTGTGTGACCCAAGCCAGTAGATGAAAAGGCTATTGCCTTTTGCACAAGATAGAACTTAACAGATTATTTAGACACAGATAAATCAAAACATGGTCAGAAGTTTGGAGTATCCAGTTTCCCTTTTTTACCCCAGATCCCAGAAATCTCAGGTGCCAACTTTTAAGTTTCTTTATAGGTCTTGAAGCCATGCCACAAAAGAGATGTTTTCCCTGAAGACAGTTGAGTTTTAATAGTTGAAATGGTTCAGTTTTAATGGTTTTTAATGGTTGAGTTTTAATGGTTGATTCATTGTCCAATAAATATTTATTTGACATAAACTATTCACCATTCAAATTGGAAGAACAGTATTCCACCAAAGAATACGACTATAACCAATATTTATATCTAAAAAAGTTGGAGACACCCAGCTCAATATAAAGATATTTTTATTCCCAAAATGGGTCAAATTCTCTCAGTGGAAATATTGTAGAAGTATAGAAACAACACCACCAGAACTGTGTATCACCATCACCTAGGAACTTGTTAAAATATATACAAGCTCAATTCCCATGCCCCCACCTTCTCCTTCTAGTAGCTCCTTGGTGAGGCCTATGGGTCTATATTTTAGACAAGCTCTTAAATTCTTAAACTAATTTAAGAAATATTAATTTAGACTAAAATCCGTATAAGATATGGCCGTGCCAGATGTGCCTTTCTATCGTAAAGGCCAACAAGCACCTGACTCATGTCAGGATTTCATAAACACTTAAGAATGTCTGAGTGGACACGGAATGACATCCATGTGTCAAAGAGAAAAGAAATCCATTCTGCGCGTGGGTATCATTGAGAAGGTGGTACTAAAGTCATCCTTAAAGTATGAGAAGTATGAGAGTATGTTTCATTCTCCACCTAAAAAGAATCAAGCATTGAGAGTAGATTTTCAGGGAGCTGCTACAGGACAATGGGGAGATATGTTTAGACTGGAGAACATCCAACTTCTCAAGCTGGACCGCAAAAGATACCACCAACATGGCCAGAAATTGAGGCCTGTCCTAATGCTGGTGAATTACTCGTAGACTTTCGGTACCTCGTATAACATGAGGGTCACCCCTACACCACAAAGGATGTTAATTGCTGTTAATAAAGTACTTAAGTCCTCATTAAGATATTAGACTTCCATTTGGAAGCTACACTTACACTGGTGTTATTTAGCAGTATAATTTAAAATGAGACCAAATGGAAAGAACAGGCAAATGCAAATTTAATAAAACTGGAAATGCTCCACATAGCCCTTGTACTTCTTCCAAGGACCAATATGAAGAACTTTAATGTAGAATATCATTTCCATGAAATCTGATAAACTATTTTAAATTAATATGCAATCACCACTAATAAAAGTTGTATTTTCAAAAAATATATATATTCTTAAGGAAGAAAGACGGCCCCTCTTCAAGAATGTACAGAGTATAGATTGGCCTTTCACTGTATTAATGAAGAGTATTTACCAAAGATAAAAAATGTTTTGATATATTCCTTATCAACCCATCTCAGATTTCAAAAATTAAGATTTGATGGAGTACCTAAAAAGTTAATTTGACATGAAAGATGTCTTTAGGTTTTTAAAACTTGTGAAGTTGGGGCATATTTTTGCTCCCTGAGAACCAAACTAGGTTAAAGTGGGTTTTTTAAATAAAATGTTAAAGGGTAACTTACATACAGTGAAGCACGCAAACCTCAAATATTCTCAGCACATTTTTACATATCACGTAATCACAATCCAAATCAAGATATATAAGATTTCCGTACCCAAAGCCTCCCTATTCCTCCCAAGAGTCCACACTCTCTCTCACAAGAAGAATCACTATCCAGTCAAGACATCTTAGTAAAATTAAGTGGAAAGTTATCAATAAAAGAAGTCTCCTTTTAAAAATTCAGATTTTTTTTTGTTTTGTTTTTTCATTTACTTGATAGAAACTTCACTTGCACCTTCTCAACAGTAGGACCACCTCAGAAGATTGTTTCAAATGCATGGCCTTCATAGAAAAGTGTTACATTCTAAGCTTTATTATCTCACATTTAAAACACATAGAATTTCCTTCAACACATATTTATTGCATACTTATTACATGCCAGCCATTGTTCTAGACTTTGTGAACACTTTCTTCACAGTATAGTAAAGATTCTGCTCTCCTGGAGCTTATAATCTAAGCACAAATAAATGTATAATCAAATAAAGTAATGAGAAAATAAATAGGGGCATTTCAAAAGTAATCAGATATGATAAGCCCACTAGGAGTTATGCAAGCAAAAAAGATAATCAGCTGGAGGTACCACTTTGATGAGAGGAAAAGCTCTTCCCAAGAGATAATATTGAGACTGAAACCTAATGATGAGAAGGTGTCCCATGCAAAGATCATAAAAAGGAGGAAGGTTCTAGGCAAAGCACAAAGGGCCAACTGGGGAACAAACACAGAATGTTTCCAAAACTAAAGGATCAGGGTCATACCCTGGATTCCTCTTAAAAGCTATGACTGTAGCCCAGGCTTAGGCTCAAGCAACTTGTTGGAGGCGATTCCCAAGGAGCAAGCAAAAGACTGTGGAGGGGAAGGCTGACAGAAGGAAAAGTAAATGGGAAGAATTATAGTGCCATTGCCATGGGGGTTCTGTTCTGCTGGCACCTCCTGACAAGCCTCCGCAGGCCTGCAGTGTTCACCTGCAGTTAAAGGCAGAAGCCCTTTTCTGCTGATTTGCTGGTTGAGGGTTGCCTCACAGCGTGTTAACCCTGCTCTTTCAGACTATGTTTCCCCAAGAGTTGTGAGAAGTCCTGGGATCATGGCAAAAAAGATTTTGGTTGTGGTAAGAAGTTGTCAGAACAGTGAGCCTAAGTTCCTGAGGAAGTGTCCAGCACAGTTACCTCCAAAGTCACTTGAGGCCATGGTCATGTGCCATGTCCAGGAAGAGCAGGTGCACAGTGAGTGAGTGGGGAGAGGAAGGTCACAGAGGGACCTGGGGCAGGTCATGCCCAGCCTCTGTGCCCAGTAAGGAAGCTGCATTCCTTCCGAATGGAACAGGACAAATTTTATGACCAATTACTGCTTGAATCAGCCCTTCAACAAGGGTGAACCCTATGTTATGATGTGGAATTTTTCATAGATTAGCCTTAATCACCTGTTGAAAGGGGGGACATACTAATTATGTTTCAGTTAAATGTTGAATATATTTTGATATCAAATCAGACATCCGTGCATGATCTGGTTCATCTCTGGTTCTTTAAATCTCCTCCCCTTCTCTGAACTGTAAGCAAAAATAGCTGCTTAAGTCCTGGGATAAGTCAGACTTTCTCTCATGTCTGGATCTTCAAACATGTTCACGGTTTGAAACGGTCACTCTTCTTGTTTTTTTTTTTTGAGACAGATTCTCAAGCAGTCCCCCTGGGTAGAGTATGGTGGCGTCACAGCTTATAGCAACCTCAAACTCTTGGCCTTAAGCGATTCTCTTGCCTCAGACTTCCACGTAGCTGTGACTCCAGGCACCCACCACAATGCCCAGCTAACTTTTTGTTGTAGTTGTCATTGTTGTTTAGCAGGCCCCAGCTGGATTCGAACCCGCCAGCCCTGGTGTATGTGGCTGGCGCCCTAACCAATGAGCTAGGGGCTCCAAGCTGAAACATTTACTCTTCACCTACCCCAATTTCTCATTATTTATATTTCAGTTTAATTGTTCACTCCACTGACAATTCTCCCCTCACCACCCATCTAAAATAGGCCCAGCTGAGCTCTCCTGCAGTACCATATAATATTCTTGTTAGTGCCTAACACAATTCATCACTTCACACTGAGTTGCTTGATTCCTGTCTCCCCATCTGGATTATAAATTCAGTGCACAATGAGACTATCTGTATTTTATTCACCACAATGTTACAGTGCCCCGAAGTGCCTGGCATAGAGAAGTCCAGGAAATGTCAAGAGAATGAAGGAATGAGGGACAGAAGATAAAAGTGAAAGCACATGTGGTGAGAATAGGATGGAGTCAGCCAGGCTAGGCAGACAGGACACCTCTGGTCAGGTCAGTTTAGGTCCTGCCTGACTTTCATCCCCTGTCTCCCATTCTTGCTGCTTTGTAAATTTAAGTCCCACCCTAAAAACGCCTATCTTGAGTAGTTTAGGTGGATTGATTTAGGAGATTAACTCTTGATTGGAATGTCATAATAGGTCACTGAGTTATGCTCATTATTAGCCAAAATAAGAGTTAATGTGGTCTTTCCTTTGAACTTTTATGTATAAAATTGTGATTTTGGAAATAGTAGAACAGAACAGCCTTGGAGAGGCTACCCTGACTGTTGTCCAGAATCCTGGCCTTCTGACAAATTTGGTGAACCTGTCCCCCTCTCTACATACTGGCTGACAGTGACAGGTGGCCAGACCCTCTTCATCTGACAACAAAAGCTAACCAGCTCTGGTCGAGGCATGGCAGACGGAGTTGAAGGCATGTCCCTTTGCTCCTCGTAGAGCCTTCTGTAACACCTCGGAGAACTTCAGCATAAAACCGAACACAGTGTCACAGCGCCACCTTTGTGCATCCCTGAAAAATATTTGTATAAAGCTATTTATTGGAGACTTGAGTGACATCTTTTTTTGTAATTAAAAAAATAGTAGCCCTTACATTACCTGTTTTCTATATTCTGATGTTCATGCCTAGAGGTTTCCTGAAGGAATTGGCACAGTCACTAACAATACTTTTAGTAACCAATGACTTCTGAACAACTTCCAGGTTAGCTTCGTTCTTTTTCATTCTTTTTATAAAGAGATAACTTGATTTTAGATATCAGCGGTTGAAAGTAGCTGCAGGATTTTTCAATTAAAAGCTCAAGTATCTCTCTTCTTTCTAGTGCAAGAGGCTAAATAGGTTTCTGGGGAAAATGCTGACACAGTATTAAGATCAATTGTTCCCCATCCTTAAAAATCCTACAGACTAGTTAACCTTCTCGTAGTCTCAAGGATAACAACAGCTTCCCATATGTGATTAAACTAGCAAACAACTCTTTGTCCCTTGTACGGCATTTTTTCTTGTTTCTGTTTTACTTTAATTAGATTTAAAACAACAAAGATAAACAAAAAATGTATGACCCATTTTACACAATATTATATATGAAATCTATGCTAAAAATTCAACTTTATTATATGAGTAATGGAAATAACATCTCCAGGGTGAACCCTAATATTTATTTTGCATATGTGCACCTGGCAGTGGGGGGATAGGAGGGAGAGATTAAGTTCAAATGAAATGAATTCAGAATGAATTCAAACTTAAGATTCAAACACAATTTTAAGTTGCTTAGAAAATTTCAATTAGTTTGAACTGAAGAGTTTGCAACAACTCATAGTTTATTTATATATTTATATATATATATATATAATACAAAATACCTTTTTCTGAGCTTATATATATACATTAGCTACCAGGATATATAATATTTTTTACCAATAAATAATAGTTCAAACCAATGAAACAAAACTTTAAATAAAGTTTACTTACTAAAAAATAAAATAAAATAAAAGATCCTCTGGCATGCAGATAACTATTTCATGCCATAACCTATCTCAGAAGAGGTTTTCTGAACCCAATAGGTAATCCCTTTCCAAACTGGTTTTGTTTCTGAGCTATAGTGAGCTGAGCAGTTTTGGATTTGTTGAGTGAAGCAATTTAGGAATTGCTTCCTGCAGATGGAGATGCATTTTATAGTGAATCATTAGAGCTTTAAAAATAACAAACTGCTGGAAAAGGAGCTTAAAACGATCCCCCCAAATAGTGAAATCTTATCTGGCCCATCTGACAGAGCAATTCAGGAGAAAGAAACTAATTGAAACTATTGAAACAGCAGGGAATGTTGACTGTTTTTTGTTTTTTTTTTTCTTTTATCCATTTAATGTAAAAGAAAATTGCCACATCTAATAAAATGTCCGAAAAAGTGTTAACAAGGTATAAGTGTGTTTTAAAACTACCATTTATCATCCACCAGGTGATGGAACTGAGAAACTTGCCTGCAGCCAAAATAACTTTTGATGAGGACACTGGACATTGTACATGGTTTTTAAAGAAATAGCACAATCCATTTTAACATCATGTCAACGGATTCCTAGAAGAGATTTCATTTTTTCCAGTGCAAAGAAGCTGCAGACTAAATCTTTTAATTGAAAAGGCCTCAAGCCACTTCCTGTACAGGTGCATTTAAATCTCAAATTACCTCTTTCAGGTTTAAAAAAAAAGAAAAAAGAAAGAAAAGAGGGGGGAGCACATTATTTCAATGACAGGAAAGCAGTGACTTATTATCAGAAATTTCTTCTTCAGGGAAGCTGTTTCCAGTTCTCTGAGCTTTATATGTATCTCAGTTTTATCAGCTTAACACATACTGTTACTCTAAGATCATGCCCTAAATATATGTTTGAACCCTAATCAAATGAGTTTCCAAATAATACAACAGTTAAAATAAAAATCAAAGCCTTTCTACTTCAGAATTAGATAGAAACTCTGTATGTTTAATTAATACATTCAGTACAAAGATAGGTTAAGAAAAAAATCTTATGACCCCAAATAGAGGGCAACCATACAGTGGTTGGTGTGGGAGAGACCCTGGCTATCAGCCTGTCTGGTTTAGGACTCATCACGAGCTTCTTTTTATAATAAATCATCATCATCATCATCATCATCAATTACATGAAAATGCTCTAGGATGCTTTCTGTTCAGCCAGCTCTCTTTCCTGGACATACTTTCCACTTTTACCACTGTACCCAAGAAGCTAACCAAACTGTCCCCAGGAAGAACAGCTATTTCATACACCAAAATTGCATTTATAAGAGAAAGGATATGTATTCATTTAAGCTTAAAAGGGACTTGTTCACACCACCTAACTAGCATGTCTATGGAGGCTTCAAATAATGTATGTATAAAATTTCTGAATCTGTATTCTTCAGTTCCAGGAATGGCACCAACATCTACTCAGTTACCCAAACTGTAGCCATTTGTCAAGTTAAACAGATATTTTCTTCCCTATGAATCTCTCAAATCATTCCTCTCTGTGCTCACCTCCACTGGTTTTATCTACATGTCAACTTAGATTTCTGTGTATACCTCAAAGTCTGCTCAGGAGACTAAGCCACCACAATAATTTAGGGAACTTTAATATAAAGAATCATTGACTAATGATCATTGACTAAGTGAAGGAAATTCACTTCTAAATAGTAAAGAATACATTAAAGATGGATGTAGAGACCCGTTCCTGCCTCTAAGGCTGAGGAGGAATACTCCAAAACGGAACAAACTGGGAGGTGTGTGCACACACATACACACAAATGCACACACTCAGAGAGACTGGTATAGACCATGTGGGAGAGATTGTGGCCATTTGATGACAGAAAACCTCACTGAAATACTACAGGTCAAGACTGGTAAAGAATAAGCCACCCACCAGGGTCTAAGACACGTACTAGTAAGCCACTTTCTGGGGTGCTAGGAAGGTCTCTGAGAAGACACCCACAGAGATGCTACGGAACTTGCTAACATTATGCCCACTGGGGCATCTGTGAAACTATGTTAAACCACTCACTAGAACTCATTGGAAAGCCACACTTGGATGTGCTGCTAAAATTGCTGGAAATTTGCCCACTGAAACACCTCATCCTTTAGCTGGAGAGCCAGATGGGGCAGGCGCTAACCTATCTTAATGGGATGTCCCCCAAGGAAGTGCAGGGAACATTCGCTTGGCCACAGAGCTATTCAGCAATGAGAAATGTATATCTAGGATGAGTTCATGAACTCAGTTGTCAGACCTCTTGTAGAGACTGAGAAAGATCTGAACAAACATTGCATAGAAGGAGTCAAAACCAAAATTAAGGCAAATATTTTAAAAACTGAGTTGGGGATGTCTGCAGTAATAGGACAACAGAAATGTGTAGATATGCTAAAGGGAGAAAGCTGTATGAGATAAAGAGCTAAACTAGGCTGGAACCAAGGAAATGATCTCTCGTATTGTGCGTGAATGTTGAACAGTGAATTCTATACTGGCCCTAAAATTGTGCATCTAATCCTGTGTCTTGGCTTCAAAATTATAATCTAAATATTCCATGTGGTTCAAAGGTAGGCATTAAACATCTTTCCAGTAAGTAACCTCTGGTTTACATCATTCATCATGCTGACTCTACATAAAGAGATTTAAGACAGTTCGGAATGTCACCTACCTGACCTATGGCAGACACAAACTGTACTCGAAGAGCAAGCCTGCCAAATCAATGCATTTAGTCACAAGGGCACCCCTAAATTTTCTGTTCTTTCCCAACCCACCATGGAACCGCAGCGAGTGACAAAATGGAAGATGTGGAATAAATGAGAAACTGCCAAAAATTTAATTTCTTGTTGCAAATTCAACATCATAATGTATCAAGGTCCATAAGGAATGTTTTGTGTTCATAAATGTGTACATTTCTAGAGAGTTGTTATTTACTGTCCCTAATGTTTAGTCACAGCAATCTTATAAATAACTTTTTATGTCAGAAAAGAACAACCATCAAAAATCATTTGCTGTGTTTCCATTATCCTGGCAAGAATGGACTCCACCATGGCAACAGCTGAGTAGGAATTGTGGGTGCATGAACATTACTAAGGTCAAGAGGATGGGCAAAACGGCACTTCGTTGTCTAAATGTTTTAAGAGAATTTTTTGTTTCTTTTTTAGTAGGAGTTAAAATGGCATTTAAAAAGCTTATACCAACTCTACTAGCCTTAAATAGCCTCCAAATAGGCACATTATCTTTACAGAATATTACCTGGGAGCTCTGGAGCTACAGAAGCACTGCATTTACTGATTCTCTTGTGTTAAATCCTGCTCCAATTGCCCTTAACATGCAGAGGCTGGAGACTGGCTAATTCTGCAGTGAAAAAGAGTGACAATGGCTATTACAGCACTGTTGTTTGGGCACAAAGTCTAATTGCAATATCCTGAGGTATGTTGTCATGGTAGGATGTAATTTTAGATATTCGATTGATACATTCATTCAAAAAATTACTAATGCATTTATTATTTCTTTTCTTTTTTTTTTTTTTTTTTTGAGACAGAGTCTCACTTTGTCACCCTTGATAAAGTGCCATGGCATCATAGCCCCCAGCAACCTCAAACTCTTGGGCTCAAGTGATCCTCTTGCTTCTGCCTCAAGTAGCTGCAACTACACAGGCCCCTGCCACCATGCTTGGCTAATTTTTCTATTTTTAGTAGAAACAGGATCTCCCTCTTGCTCAGGCTGGTCTTAAACTCCTAAGTTCAAGCAACCACCCACCTCAGCCGCCCAGAGTGCTAGGATTATAGGTGTGAGCCACTGCATCTGGCCTTCTTTTATTATTTTACCTACCAAAACCTCCCATCTCTTTCTTCTTTCCTAGCCCACTTTTCTTTGGAACAGATTCCATCACCATGCTCACGTCCCACCATAAACTGATTCAGACTCAACTAGTGACACGTTTCATCTCCACCCTCCTCCTTTCTGTGACGTAGAATGAGAATCTGAGCACCGCCAAGTACCGTTCTAGGCACATTCTTCTACATATCTAATTAACTGACTTAGATAATGGCCACTTTCATTATGTTAGTTCCCCCTTTGGAGTTTGATATTTTATGAGTCACCTGCCTTGGAAGCAAAACTTTAAGAACTTAGAGGATCACAGGGGAAAAAAAAGAAAAAAAGAAAAAATAACTCACCTTTCTTTACCAATGAAAGAGTTTTAAAGGAGAGAAGAAGGGAGGGGAAGAGGGAAGGAGGAAGGGAGAGAAAGGAAAAGAAAGGTAGGAAAGGAAAGGAAAAAGGAAAGGAAAAGAAAGGAAAACATTGGACAGATCCTAGAACAAAAAAAAAAATCATCCATGGTGCCAGAGTGTGAATCACCACACACAGCTGACAGATAATTTGACAGGACTTCAAAAAAAATTTTTTTATTATTAAATCATAGCTGTGTACATTAATGCGATCATGGGGCACCATACACTGGTTTTATAGACCATTTGACACATTTTCATCACACTGGTTAACATAGCCTTCCTGGCATTTTCTTAGTTATTGTGTTAA
>CAUYPK010013316.1:0-10189 GCA_963574355.1 Loris lydekkerianus | reverse complement strand
CAAAAAAAAAAACAAAAACCACACTCTGGGGAGATCATCGCCGTGTGGGGGGTGGGGGTGGGTGGGGGCGGGGAGGGGAGGAGACGACGAGAGGAGAGGAGAATTCACTATACTTCTTTCCATAAAGGTTGTAATAGTTTGCAGTCCCCTCCAAGCAGTGTGGAAGTGTTCTCTTTTCTTCACATCCACTCCAGCACCTGCAGATTTGGGACTTTGTGATGTAGATTAATGGCACTGGAGTTAGATGATATGGCAGAGTGGTTTTGATTTCCATTTGTCTGATTATTAAAAATGATGAGCACTTTTTGAACTGGGAATTTTAAATAGCAAATAACTGACTACTTGAAAAATAAGAATCATATTCATGACCAACATATATATTCTCTAAAATTTTCTTAAAACATCAAATGTTTTCATATATAAAACCATCTTAATAATTATGAGCTAGTAATGTTTACCAAAAGTATTTAAGTTACTTAAGGAATTAAGAATCACACAAGTATACACTTGTGAAGTGGTTTATCTGCATAAGACAAAGATTCTGGTTTCTCCTTGGACATCCTTGTACAAATATTTATTTGATGTCCTAATTACAACATCTGGATGTATAGAACAAGATTTTCTAGACCACTGATCAAATATGTGATAAAAGAGATATGTATGGAATTTTGGTTAAACTATCAAAAACTTGTCTATTGTTTTTTAATATCTTGAAATCTGAGGTTTGTTTAATCTTTGGCATTTAAAATCCTTCCACAGAACTTGGTTTTGCCAGTTCAGAATATAATAGATTTGTATATTTTTAAAAATGTTAGTTTTGGGTATAATACCCTTTCGTCTTTGCAGGCAATTTAGAAACTTCCTTCAGGTAAATGTGATTAATACTTCCTAAAGCGTGATCCAACAATGTAAGCACACAGATAGTTTTCTCCAGTCTTTCTAACTATACAAATAATTAATTTAATGTTTCAGTCAGATGACAACAATAGGATATCTTTGATACGAAATACTGGTTGTCAATAAAAGGTTACTTGTCATACTTACATTTTTAGTTAGAAAACACAAATTTGAGTTGTAATTTTTTATAAACTGAAATAGGACATTGTATAAATGAAAACAATAAATTGCATGCCCGTGAATTATTCCCTTCCTGTATTTCTGTTAGCATGGTGACCATATTTTCAGAAATACTCAGGGAACACCAATTACTTCTGCACACTTTTCTTAATTCCTGAACAACATCTCTTTCTTCGGCAGCCCACTGAAACTCCTCTAGCTTTGTGGATTTATGGTAACAAATTTTAGCTTTGTAAACAAAATTGCCATTCAGACGTATGCACAATGGAACATCATCAGAAAAATTAATCTCTGTACTTATAGTCCTTTTTGCCTCCATCATACAAATTATTACTGTCTGAAATATTTAATAGTTTGCTTATATGTTTTCTGTGTTTCCAAATTAGAGTACAAGGCACAGGAGGCAAATACCTGGGTAATTTGTAGCTGGAATTCTAGGCAATTATAATCATACATGGTGATTGCAAAATGTCAAATAAACCCAATATATATGACCATTATACTCTTAAAATGATGACATCAAAGTTTGATTAACATTATTTTTGTACTGTTGTTTATTTACATGAGAGAAGCTGACAATATTTTATGCAATCTTTGTATATCCACAATTCATTTACTTTTATTCTATTCTTTTATCTTTAAGTTCTTTTTAAAAAGAATTTCAGATTATTATGTGGCACAAAAGTTTTGGTTACATAGTTGCCTTGTATAGATTGAGTCAAAGTTTTACACCTGCCTTCACCCAGATAATGTGCATTGTACTGGTTAGGTGTGAATTTACCCATCTCCTCCCCTCCCCCCTCATTTGCTTTATTTTGCTGAGTTTTATTTCCACATGTGCATATAAGTATTGATCAATTAGTTCCAATTTAATATGGAGCATTTGTGCTTGCTTTTATTCTTCAAAGTATGGTCTCCAGTTCCTCTGAGCTTGTCGCAAAAGATACAAGATGGGGCATATTTTTATGGCTGAGTAGTACTCTGTGGTATACACATACCACATTTTATTAATGGATTCAGGTATTGGTGGGCACTTGGGTTATTGCCTCATCTTTGTCCTACCATCCTTTGCTGGATCAACTGGTATAATTTTAGTTCATGGAGAAATTTCCTTACCTTATGTTTTCTCTGCATTCTCTCCAACATCTACTGGTTTTGTCTTTTGTTTCTTTTTATTCTTTTCTTTTCCCCTCTCTCTCTCTCCTTTCTTCTTTCCTTCCTTTTCTCTTTCCTTTTCTCTTCTCTTCTCTTTTCTTTTCTTTACTTCTATGTTCTTTTCTTTCTTTTTCTTTCTTTCTTTCATAGAGTGTAACTCTGTGGCCCTGGGGTTGAACGCTCTGTTGTTATAATAGCTCCCAGCAACCTTAAACTATTAGTCTCAAGCAATGCTCTTCACTCAGCTTCCTGAGTAGCTGGGGCTGCAGGCACCATCACACCTGGCTAGCTTTCCCATTTTTAGTAGAAATGGGTCTTGCTCTTGCTCAGGCTGGTCTCCAGCTCCTGAGTTCAAGCAATCCACCCATCTGGGCCTCCCTCAGTACTTGGAGTACAGATGTGTGAGCCACTCCCAGGGCTGGTTTTAGACTTTTAAGTAATAGCCATTCTGACTGGAGGAAAAGGTAGTTTCCTGGAGTTTTAATTTGCATTTAAATGATAGTGGGGTTATTTATTTTTGTTGAGTTCCTTGTAAATTCTGGATATTGGTCCTTTGTCAGATATGTGGCTTGCTAATGTATTCTACCTTGGGGTAGGTTATTTATTTATTCTCTTGGTGACTTGTTTTGCTGCATAGATACTTTTTAGTTAATTAAATTCCATTTGTTTATTTTTGTTTTTTGTTGTATTCATTTTTAGGGTTTTTAGTCATAAATTCTTTGCCTAGGCCAATGTCCAGAGGAGTTTGTCCTGGAGTTTCTTTCAGAATTCGATATGGACTTAGGTCTTCCACTTAATCCATCTTGAGTTAATTGTTGTATATGGTGAGAGATAAGGATGCAGTTTTATTATTCTCCTTATGACTCAATGTTCCTACTACTGTTTATTGAATGGGGTGTCCTTTCTCCAGTCTACAAATTCATGAAATTCTTACCAAAGTAGCAACATCATTTTTCATAGAATAGGAAAAAAGAAATCCTAAAATTCATATAGTAAAAAAAGGCCTGAATACCCAAAGTGATCCTATACATAAAAACTAAGCAAAAAGAACAAATCTAGAGGCATCACGGTACCTGACTGTAAATTATATTACTAGGCAATAGCAATCCAAGCAGCATGCAACTGGTATCAGATAGACATGTAGATATAAATGGAACAGAATGGAGAACCCAGAAATAAAATTGTCCTGGATAGCAAAGTAAGATTCAAAGTAATACAAAATAATAGAAAATAACACTGAAAATAATACTTTGCCAATGAGAAGGAAGAATAGGCAATACACAGTCACATTTTGATTCAACAATTAATTGTTCTGTACATGTTGTGTTAGTACATGGTGAACCTTCTAATTTGGTGCAGATAAAAGGTTTTTATTATTACATTTCCTACAATCTTATAATATGGAAAAGGAAATTGCTTTGGAAATAAAATTATTTATATTGCTTTGTAATGGATATTATGTCTAAATCTATAGATATGACCTAAGAAAAATATGTAAGATCTAATATATGAAAGTTCAAAATGATAAAAGATCAAAAGCTCTTATGTCTGGAACATTTATATTTCACCTTTATGAACTGAGAAATTCATTAATAGTTAAAGCATTGTTCAAAGGCAGAAAATACATTACAGACTATGGCGTTTTCAGAAAAATTGTATCTAAAATATAAGGGAATGTGTAATATTCCTTTTTAAAGTGGGTAGCAATAACAGAAGTTTTTGCAATTAACTAATTGCTTAGAAAATTAACCTGCCCACCTGAGGAGACTATAAGACTTTTAGATTTGAGTCATTAAGATCATCATGTTTTTCAGATGGAAATTATACTACAGCGCTTAACAGCAGATCTTATGGGAAGAACAAGTTTTACTGAATAATTCACTAATAACCATTATGTTCCTATCAAATGTATTCCCTCTGCAATTTAATTGCTCTTATCTGAATCTTTCTTCTCAGCTATCCCCAGAATGATATCACTGCAGAAGTTAGTGGAAGAGACATATTATATGTGAACAAGTTGTAAATCAATTGCAAGTCAATAAAAATGAAATGTTTAAAGTAATTCAGGTGAATATTTATCGGGGTATCTGAATGTTTTTTACATCTTCATAGGACTGCAAAGGAGCCACAGAACAATAGTTTCACAACTGATTAAGGCTTTTACACCATTATCTTCACAGTTGCTTTCATATTATGCAAATAATATAATTCATAAAGGAGAAAAGGCTGAAAGATTCTGATTACATTATTTTTGAAGGAGAATTTTGCCCCCACAAATGTGTCACTAGCCAATTAAATGTTAATTAGCATTGACAGGATTTGGAAATAACCTAGCTATCATTGGAACCTAATCTGGAAAATGATAATTACAAGAACATTTTATATTATCCCACAAGACAAGTTTCAGGACCAATGCATGCTTAAATAAATGTTTTCCGGCCAATATTTAAATCTTGACATTACATCTGCTGAAATCATTTAAAATTACTATATATTATATAATAGATTTTCATTGTGAAACTCGATTTCTATATTATTCATGTTGATTTGATACTTTAATAAGGATGATTCTGAAATTAGCTTATGAAAACTAGTTTTTTATTCTGTTGACAATTGCATCAAGTTATGTGCCATTATAAAGATCTATGGTGTATTACTTTCCAAGTTTCCCATTCTATAATATTGGTTGCATTACTCTGTCATGTCTACAGGACCACTTTGTATAAGTTATAATGGATTTCTAAGATTTTACTTTTATCTATTGACTTACTTTTTTAGGTTATGTGACTTTACTTCATTTAAGAACAGCATGTTTCAGGCCTGTGATTTCCATTTAATATTAACAAAAACAATCTGTAGAAAGGCAACCATATGGCATAATATGTAAAATGTGCACATTTTAAAATGCAAGTTATTCTATAGCATGCATAATGTAGAAGAACTTCACAGTAATTGAAGAATCTTCCTCATTCTTTCTACCTTAATGATCTTTTTCATACAGACAATCCAAGTGTAGAAGGCACAACATAGTGTCGATACTAAAGTAGATAACACATATCCTCAGATTATGTGAAGATATTAAAATAATATGTTTGTATTCTATTAATGAGTCATCAACTTATTTCTAAAGCATTATAAAGTAATATATTTATAACATACATGTGTCCAGCACTAACTATTCCTAGAACTTGCAAGGTCAAAGACAAGACTGTATACTGCTACCTTACATTAAAAAAAGAAATTGATATTTTATATATATATATATATATGTATCTTACTTTACAGTTCCTTTAAGTTTTATATTACACTTTTCTTCATGATATGTCAAATGCTCCTATTAACAAAAAGTATAAAATAACAAGTTATGATGACATGAGTGATACACGAATGGCAAAAAAAAAATAATAATAATAAATTACCCAGTAAAAAGAATATTAGAAATTGACATACTAATCTTTAAAATTTTTTAAATGGTGGTCTTTACAAAAAGCCTTAATCATTTCTTTTGGACTAAAATGAAATAGGACTTATATATTTAAAAATTCTTAAATATTATTCTTATTAATAATGTCAAATATATTTACTTTATCAAAAATTAAAACTTATAGAATCTTTACTCTCAGAGATAAGCAATAAAAAGCGAGAGCACTATGGCTGGGTTTAAAAGATTTTGAATTGAGCATGAATAGCCCGTGTTCTTATTGGGTGTATAGGTTGACTCCTATATAGAGCTAAATAGTTTCTTTAAAAGCAGCAAGATTTTATATTTAATTAAATTATTTCTAAGATTTTAAAAAGCTAGTGTCACCTCATCCTTCTTTACTCAGCAGTTGGAGATCAGCCTGAGCAATAACAAAACTGGTCTCTATTAAAAATAGAAAAAAGAAAAAAAGTAGCTGCACATTGTGGTGGGAGCCTGTAGTCCCAGCCATTCTGGAGGGGAAGTCAGGAGGATCACTTGAACCCAGGAATTTGAGGTTACTGTGAGCTATGCTGAGACCTGTATGCAGGTTTTGAATGGACAGAAGTTTTCAACCTCTTTTATAGCAAATGACAAGAGACATCATTGCTAAATCAAATGGTAAGAGGATGTTTGGTTTTGTAAGAAAGTGCTAAACTGCCTTCCAGAGTGGCTGTGCCATTTCCTTTTCATCAGCAATAAATGAGAGTTTCTGCTCTGCTCCCTCAACAGCATTTGGACATCAGTCAGGAATTCTACCTCTCTACATGGTAGAAACACAGAGTGTCTCATTTCAGTTTTCATGTATCTGGTGAATTCTGATGCGGGTCATCTTTTCACACAATAAGCTTTTGTGTCATCCAAGCATCTTCTTATGAGGGTTTTACTGACATCCGTGACTCAATTTATTTGTTTTAATTGTTAGTTTTAAGGAATTGTTGCATATTTTAGATAACAGTTCTTTATCAGATATGACCTTTGAAAATATTCTCTTCCAAACGGTGGCCAGGACACCTTCATTCCAGTGTCAGTGTCTTTGACAAGGCAGAAAGACTGGACTTAATGAAGTTCCATTTATGAGTCCTTTCTTTCCTGGATGGTGCCTTCAGTGTTATATCTAAAAAGTCATTGACAGTAAGGTCACTGGATTTTCTCCTATGCTATCATTTAGGAGTTTTATAGTTTGTTGCTGACATTTAGATCTGTACTTCATTTTGAATTAAATTTGTGAAAGGTGTAAGGTTCACGTCTAGATTCACTTTTTTAAAGGTGATGTACAGTTTTCAAGGTCATCATAAGGGCTTTGTTCCTTTGGCAAACATCAGTTGACTGTATTTATGTGGGTCTAATTCTGTGCTGTGAATGGAGTTGCCTATTTTTTCACTAATATAACACTATCTCCATGACTGTAGCTAAATAATACGTCTTGAAGTTGGGTAGTGTCAGTTCTTTATTCTTTTTCTTCTCTTTAAAAGTTGTGCTGGATATTCTGATACTTTTGCTTCTCCATATACATTCTGCAATCCTTACACCAACATTTACAAAACAGTGTGATGTGATTTTGACCGGAATTAAATTGTATCTATAAATTAAATTGGAAAGAACTGACATCATGTAAATATTGAGTCTTTCTATACATGAACATGGAATATTGCCCCATTTATTTAGATTTTTGATTTCTTTCAACCGAGTATGTACGGGTCCTCTTCATCATTTGCATTCTTTTTCGTTTTGTTACATTTATACCAAATTGTGGGTGGAAAAGTGGATAGAAAGGGAAGAATCATATCTTGATGTGCTTGCATTGCTAGAAATAATGATTTCATAAGCTTAAAACTAACTTATAATTGTTTATTACAAGTAGTTTAGGAATTGGATTAAGAAAATGACTGCAGAAGATGGGCAGAAAAGACCAGAGGCTGGGGAGATGTGGGTCAGCAGGAGTATGGACCCATTCAGATTATGATCACAATACTGAAGTTTCTCCAGCAGGTTGTAAGAGCCACAGCCATGGTCTAGTCCTTTAAAGTAATAAAAAGACATTGTTAAAGTTCCATCTTTCCCCCAGCATGACCTGGGAGGTGGCACGGCTGCTCTGTCTGGGAGAGTTGATGCTGGGAGTTGGAGACAGTCGCAGGTAAGGGGCCAGGCAGGCTGGAGATGGTTAGCAGGAAAGCCTCGTCTCACTGAGAGCACCTCTGGCCACGGTGAGTGTCCTCTGGCTCCCATTTCTCAGCGTGGCAGGGCCAGGCTCACCTCCACCAATTTCCAGCTCTCTACTTGGTCCTCGGGGAGCTTGTGTGCCTGGTCTGCACAGGGCCTGCTCCTGGTGTCCTGCCTTGGGACAGGGTCACTCCATTCCATGCTTTGTGCTGAAATCATAAACCACTCAGAGTGACCTAAGGAAGAAGTGAGTCAGTTTGATTACAGTAGCTAGTTTAAGACATAGTTTAATTGGGAAATACAAGCCCAGCAACAACTATGATGTAGAGGTTTTGGCTTTCCCCTACTGGATGTATGAAATAAATATAAAGCAAACGTGGAGTCAGGCTCTTTACTGAATCCTCACAGTAAGAAGCCAACATCCCTTGGCCATGCTGTTCTTAAAACGTTAAATCTGTGTCTTCCTTTTCCTTCCTTCCGTCTCAGCCAAGCCTGCGGAAAGAACCAATGTGAACTTTGCAGCTGGTTCCCCAACACCAAATTATTTTAATTGGGGGCTGCCAAGATAAATGATATTTTTTTTTTCTCTCACAGTTTAACTTTGTTTTTAATTGACACGTTTGTGAGCTACAATATGATATTTCTATACGTGTATCTATACATTGTGTAATGATCCAATCACAGTAATTAACGTATACATTACCTGAAATACTTTCCATATCTTTGTGTTGAGGACAATAAAAATTCTCTCTTCTAGCGATTTTGAAACAGATAATACGTTGTAATTAACTAAATCAACCTACAGTGAAATCGAATACCAGAAATTATTCTTCCTGTCTAACTATAACATTGTACCCACTGACCAGCCTCTCCCCACTTGCCCCCAGTCCCCACCCTATGGTAACCATTATTACACTCTCCTCTTCTACAAGATCAATGTTTTGAATGTTTCACTTATTATTGGGATCATGTGATATTTATCCTTCTGTACCTGACTTCACTTAGTATAATATCCTCAAGGTTTATGCAGGTTGTCAGAAATGACAGAATTTCACTCTTTTTTATAGTAAAATAGTATTCCTGTGTGTGTGTTGTTTTTATCCATGCATCCACGGATGAACATTTAGATTGACCCCATATCTTGAAGATTGTGAATAATGCTCAGTAAACATGGGGGTGTTCACACCCAGTAGTGGGACTGTTTGATTACAGTGGTTCTATTGTTAATTTTGTGAGGAGCCTGCAGACTGCCACTCACATTGGCTGTGTTAATCCACACTCCTACCAACAGTACATCAGAGTTCACGTTCCCCTGTTTATCAAGATGTGTCATTTGTTTTAATCATTCTTGTAAAAGCCATTCTAACTGGGGTGGAGTAACATCTCACTGAAGTATGTATTTGGATTTCCATAGTTGTTAGTGATACTGAACATTTTTCATGTATCTTTTTGTCATTTGTGTATCTTTTTTTGTTTGTTTGTTTCCTGAGAAATGTCTCTTGGCTTCTTTTGCTCCTTGTTCCCTGGATGACTTGCTTTTTGGTGTTGAGTGTTTTGGGCTTCCACACACAGTATTCTGGATGTTACTCACTTGTCAGAATGAAGTTGTGCCTTTCTGTAGGTTGTTTCTTCTTTCTGTTGATTGTTTCCTTTGCTGTGCAGAACATTTTTAGTTCTGTACTATCTCATTGGTCTGCTTTTGCTGTCGTGGCCTATATTTTCAAGGACTTCCCCAAAATATCCTTGTCTAGAAAAATGTTAATATGTTTTTAATTTTGAGTTTCACTAGTTCATTGCTAGTATATAGGGAAATGATTGACTTGTGTATATTAACCTTGTTATTCAGCAACTTCATATGTTCGCCAATTTGTTTCAGGTATTTTTAAGCAACTTTTTTTTTTTTTTTTTTTTTGAGACAGTCTCAAGCTGTCACCCTGGGTAGATGCCATGGCATCACAGCTCACAGCAATCTAAAACTCTTGGGCGTAAGCAATTCTTTTGCCTCAGCCTCCCAAGTGGCTAGGCTTACACAGGTACCCACCCTAAGGCCTGGTTATTTTTCTTGTTGCAGTTATCATTGCTGTTTTATCAGGCCCAGCCCGGGTTCAAACCCAGTGCCCTGCCCACTGAGCTACAGGCACCACCTTTTAATCAACTTTTTAAATTTATTTTATTTATTTATTTATTTTTTTTTTTTTTATTATAGATAAAAATATGCACCATAGATGTGGCCCGACCCATTACCCTCCCTCCACCCAAACCTCCCCCCTCCCTTCCCCTTCCTTGGCCCTTTCCCCATAGTCTTGTGCTATAGTTGGGTTATAGCCTTCATGT
>CAUYPK010013315.1:0-14184 GCA_963574355.1 Loris lydekkerianus | reverse complement strand
AACCTCCCCCCTCCCTTCCCCTTCCTTGGCCCTTTCCCCATAGTCTTGTGCTATAGTTGGGTTATAGCCTTCATGTGAAAGCTGTAATTTAGCTTCATAGCAGGGCTGAGTACATTTAACCAAAATTCTTTGTCAACACTTTTGACTAAGGTTTTTTCTCAGAATAATGCTATGAAAACTAAGAAATTTAGCAGTCTTAAAACATCTCAGAAAAGAGAATAAACCCAGTTCTGCATGTTAGGTGAGTGAGATATGGAGTAACAGGATTGGTTATAACCTAGCAACTAATTTAGGGACACAGAACAACGTAGTCACAGTTTAAAATATCCCGAGGAACACTTAGTAATTGAGTCCTCCTATGTGGTTTCTGACACACTGTTATCTTCTGTTGAACTTAGTCAGTATCTATTACTGTTATTTGCAACGAGCAATAAGGTCTAACATGTCTGTTATATCTGAAAAATAAACTGCTGTGAGAAGGTTGCCAAGGTCCAGAAATGTTTCTGATGTTTGTCTGATCTTCCTACCCTTCCCTACCGCCAGGGTTTAGAAATAGTAACAGGCAGTGCGAAAAGTGGGACCTACTTCCGGATTCACATTAACAAGTATAAAATGGTGGAGACCATCACGTGCCTCTCCAAGGAGCCTTTTCCCGCCTCCAACTACATCCGCTTGTTTGGGCAGCACGAGCAGCTCCTCAACAACCTGTGCGTTCGGTATGATGACAACCTCATCAAAGATTTCTACAGGTGAGCTGGACACTCCATTCGACCACGGGGAAGTACACATATATGTAATGTCCTATGAAGAGGGGGGTGTGACGGGATGTGCCAGCAAGAAAGTCAGAAGTCCAGAGAGAAGAAGGGGTAGCAGAGATTTCATTCTAATTGCATGGTGTCTGAAGAGCTAAACGTCGTCAGAGGAGGTGCACGGATTCCAGACATATGTACACCTGGCGGTCATGGCCACGCATGGGCCTGGACCCCAGATGCACAACCAAGCCCTCTGCCAGTGAGCTCAGATGAGGGGATAGGCAGGTCCCTTTGCACGTGGGGCTGCTAAGAGTAGTGGTCAGAAACAGAAGCGGTAGGCTTGGAAGCAGGGCGTGGAAGAATCTGGTCCTGATGAGAACTCCACAAGCACAGGCCAGGCCAGGCCAGGACGTTTGTGATCCCAGCCTTCCTCGGGGATGGCATGTGCTCACAGAGATGGGAGCACCATTCACCCAGGATACTGATAAGGGGATCTCTACGCTGGCAGGTTAGTGAGGATAAATGATCTAAATCTTTACGTTTCCAAACTCTAGACACTTTTCACCCTATACCACTAGGAAGGCGTAGAATTTTAGAACCAAAAGCCTGATTCATCCTTCTAGAAGAATTCCCTGTATCCACAAGACAAGATGATGTGAGCACAGCAGCAGAGGACAGATGTAGGGTGTAAATCGCAGGTTTGCAGTGTTCTCAGTGAGCACAGGGGTGACTGCCAGAATCAGAACCAATCTCCTCCCACTCAATTTTTTTTTTTTTTTAATTGTAGAGTACGTCATACAAACAGAAAAGTATGTGAAACATGTATGTACGCTTATAAAATAATGCTGGGAATCTGTGTGCCTCCCACCTATGATAAGAAGTAACTCCTTCCCTCAGGAATTAGTGGAATTACTAGAAGCCCCTCTCTGATCACACCCACCGTGGAGGTAGCCACTGTCCTGAATTTGAGCCAGGGGTCAGGTTTCCTGTACAACACAGATCAGCAAACTTTTCCTATACAGGGCAGACATGGCCACTGTCACAGGTACTCAAGTTCAGCCCTGGCACTGAGAAAGCAGCTACAAACAGTACATAAACTAAGAGATGCAGCTGTGTCCCAGCAAAGCTTCATTTACCAAAATAGGCACCATTCAGAAGAGCCTTGGACCTTTATAATCAGAAGGCCGAAACAAGCACCTGGCCAAATTTGGTCTGAGAGTTGGAGTTTCCCAACCTGTGCTCTGTTTGTTTTTTGAACCAGCCTTTATTTTAAAGATGTGCACACACACATGTATGACTTCCTAAATAACATATGAATTTATGTTCCTAAATAACAATATTCATATGACCTACTTTTGAAAAAGAAATTCGTGGCTTCCCAGAGAAAGCCAACACTGTGTAAGGTGCTTGATTTCTGAGAACCACCGTGTTGACACGTGTAGCTGTGGTTCTCTTGTTCGCCCTGCTGTATGGCAGTATTGCATTCCGTGGCTGGGTCGCAGTTCATTCATGGAGTGTCTCCTCGGTCGATGTTTAAATTATTTCCAGTTTGGTGCCATTAAAAACAATGTCATGAAGATGGTAGACATAGGTCCTGTGCAGGATTTCTCTGCAATACCCTAGGCTTAGAAGAGTTGGGTCACTAGAGTTGCATGTCTTTGACTCTTTTAGAAGACGCCCACATGTTTTCCACAGTATGGTCATGAGCTATCTACTGCCATCTTGGTCAATGATGACTGTGTCTATGACGGTGGAACCATAAGATTATAATGAAGCTGAAATATTCGAGTTGCCTACGGACATATTCCTGTTGCTTAGCACAACGCAATACTCAAGTGTCTGTGGCAATACTGGTGTAAATGAACCCTTGTGCTACCAGTCACCAGAACATAGCTCATACAATTTATATACGGTACATAATACTTGATAATGAAAATAAATGGCTACATTAGTAGTTTATATGTTTATAGTGCTATACTTGTGTCATTATTTTAAAGTGTCTTCCTTCTACTTATTTTTTATTAAAAAGAGTTACCTATAAAACACCTTCAGGCACATCCCTCAGAACACATTCCAGAAAAAGGCATTGTTATCACAGGAGACGACAGCTTCATGCACATCAGTGACTCATAAGTCATTGCAGTGGGAGAAGATGTGAAGGGAAAAAGCAGTGATATTGATCATCTTGACCCTGGATAGGTCTAGACCAAGGGGCCACATACGGCTTTCCAGGTCTAAGTGTGGCCTTTTGACAGGATGCAAATTTCACAGAACAATTCCTTTTATTTTTATTAACAAGTTTTTGTTCATCTTTTATATTTTTATTTTATGTTTATTCTTTAAAAAGAATAAAACACGTTCAATGAAATAGTTATCCCAGATTGACTGACACAATTAGAGCATCAGTAAGCCATGAGGGTTCACCTGCTACACCGTTAGAGCATCAGTAAGTCATGAGGGCTAACCTGCTACACCATTAGAGCATCAGTAAGCCATGAGGGCTAACCTGCTACACCGTTAGAGCATCAGTAAGCCATGAGGGCTAACCAGATACACAATTAGAGCATCAGTAAGGCAAGAGGGCTAATGTGCTACACCATTGGAGCATCAGTAAGCCATGAGGGCTAACCTGATACACTATTAGAGCATCAGTAATCCATGAGGGCTAACCTGATACACCATTAGCGCATCAGCAAGCCATGAGGGCTAACCTGCTACACCATTAGAGCATCAGTAAGCCATGAGGGCTAACCTGCTACACCATTAGAGCATCAGTAAGCCATGAGGGCTAACCTGCTACACCATTAGAACATCAGTAAGCCATGAGGGCTAACCTGCTACACCATTAGAGCATCAGTAAGCCATGAGGGCCAACCTGCTAGCTGCTACACTCATGACTCATTTCTAACTTCCCCCACTTGAGTGTCACCACTACCACACAAGGCTAGTTGGCAAGAATTTATGGGGGTCCATTGTGCCCGTCCTTCTTCAGCTTTTGACAACAGTGTACTGTATTTCTGTTTAAAGTAGAATTTGTGAATATTTGCACACCTCGAGAGTATTTTTTAATTCTGGCTGGTTAATAGCCCATCATGTCAAAGAAGATCAAGAGAACGCTGAAGGAAGAAAATATAATTTTTTTATGAGCATTGGGAATTACAATATTATCTTGTTTCTGCTAAATATAAGATGATTTGCTTGCTTTGTGATACTGCAGTATCTACATTAAAGAAAGTCAGTGTTCGTCAGCATAATAACACACATAAAGACCACACCTATTTTATTTTAGAGGGAGAGCCACAGAAGGTTGTAGTGCAGAAATTTACAGATGAAAAGCAAAGGCAATTTTTTCAAGCCACAATAAGATCTGGAAATAATGGCACTGGAGAAACTTATAAAGTAGCTCATATACTTGGGGGGTAAAAGTGAAGCCATTTAGTGATATAGAAATTGTGAAGAAATGCATTGTCGAAGTTGTAGGATGCTTAGCCCCTTCTAGCATTTCAAAGTATAAACAAATGCCTCTTCAAGGAGAACCATAACTGATCAGATGCAACGAATTGGCCTTCAACTTACCAGAGCAACTTCATGCAATACTTCAAAAGGAAAATATATGTTATTCAGTCATTTAGATGAATCAGTTGACCTTACTGACTCAGCATAGGTTTTATGCTTCATTCGGGGCATACCAGATTTTCCTTGCCATGAAGAGTTACCCCATTTGAGCACTCTTGTGAACAGAGCACAGGTGATAGATAACTTCAACAATTTTCAAGATAAATGTCATGAAGTTGGAGTAAATGTGATCAATTTAGTGAGTGTATGTACAAATGGTGCACATTCCAGAACAGGAAAACATGAAGGGTTTATTGCACAGATTTAAAAAAAAAGTATTAACAGATCCAAATGCTCTCACTTCTTTTCATTGTTATCTTGCATCAGCAAGATCTCTGTGCTGAAGGTCTCTGTGCTGAAGCTATTTTAAGTGACACTTTGCAACAAGCATCATTAACTTCATAACATGCTAAAGTTGAATGATGAGGAAAATGTGGATTTGCTGTATCATTCTAAAGACAAATTTTTGCAGGATAAATGTTAACCAAACTTTTACCTCTGGGAGACCAGATAGGTAAATGTTATGATGAACACAATCAGCAATGGGAATTGTTGAAAGAAGATTTCTGTAGGAATGGAACACTCCTGTGTAGTATACTACCAAATCAAAACAACTTGAATATTTTTTTGCAAAGTAAAACTAAGTCTGTATATAAAAGCTATCTTTTTTCAAAGCATTTTTTCTTCAAAAGGAAATTTCAGGTGATATTTTCCCCAGTTAGCAAAGGTCACTGATGAATAGGATGATAAATGCAAATCATTTGAAGAATACGTAGCTGTTACAGACCTATTAGTTAGAGAATACCATGAAAGGTTCACTGACTTTAAAAATCCTGACATTACGCTCAAATTAGCATTTTGGTCTCAACTAGTTGATATCGCCAAGGCACCTAAAGAACTACAGATTGAATTGATGGAGCTCTCAGTAGACGACACTTTAAAGTCATTGATGGTAAGATCGAGTTGAAAGATGGAAAAATGCAATAGAACGCCCACATCGTTGGCAACATGCCCAAAAAATGCTCTCTTGCTTTTCAACCACTTACTGCTGCAAATGTACATTCTCTGACCTAATCCAAATCAAGACACCCTTAAGGTCACGGATGACTGAGACCCATCCAGAGGATCCGCTGAAACTGCACACTCCAGGCCACCACCAAATGTTCAAATGCTTTCCAACAAAAGGCAGACACAACCAAGTCATTAAAAGGTTTTCATTTTGAAATGAATCTTACCGAGTAAGATTTTTATACAATTAAAAACTTTTAAACTTAAAAATACATATTCTTCTTAGCAAAGTATCTCAGGAATGGAAGAAAAAGTATCCAATATACTCAGCCCTACTATGAAGCTAAACTATAGCTTTCACATGAAGGCTTTAACCCAACTATACCACAGGACTATGGGGAAAGGGCCAAGGAAGGGGAAGGGAGGGGGGAGGTTTTGGTGGAGGGAGGGTAATGGGTCGGGCCACATCTATGGTGCATGTTAGAATGGGTACAGGAGATTGCACTAAGGTAGACAGCTATGATTTAACAATAAAAAAAATTAAAAAAAAAATACATTAAAGTACAGTAGAAACTCTGAGTTGACCACCTCAGGGGCTGTAACATGTGGTCAACATAAGGATCTAGGCCTACTGTACTGATATTTGCTTGTACTTTACTTTCTTGTACAGCCCTTATTGGAGAATATCAAACAGAATCATAATCAAAACACAATACAATCATGTGTACAGTCTCCTACAAAACCAATGCATTCACTCTTTTCTCATGGTTTAATTGTTATTTCTGAAAAAAGAGTCAATCTTGGTCTGTTTCTTATTCTTATTACGACCATAAGTGGAGAAAGCACTCTCAAGGCTGGCTACACCACCCAGTGTCCCTGGGCATTTTTCCACAGCAAATGACTTCAACTGCATGGTCAGATGCCTGACATCCTCTTCTTTTGGAGTCTCTGAAATTTCTGTATCATCTTCACTTGCTGCTTCTACTTCAGCAGCTGCTTCATGCACTTTTACACTGGTCTTTTACGCTTTTACACTTCAGTCACTATCACTTGCAAAAGTGCTTCCCAGTTAGATGCATTGCAGGTTGCCATCTCATCATCTGTTGCAACAAAACCTTCAAAATCTACTCATTCCGTAGATTTTTTGGAGATGGACTATCTGATGGGGCCAAAGCATGCTCTGTGGCTGTGATGAACCCAACTTTCTCAAAACAGTTCTATATCTTTTCTGGCTGAACTTCATTCCAAGCAGACTGACCCAGAGCATAGCATCCAGACTGTTAACTGATCTGGTAGATGAAGTTGCTTCTGCAGGCCGACCGCAGGTTTTTGTCTTAGTGATGACCAACTGCAGGAGCTGGGTTTGGTACTTCCCAAAACATTTTAAATGTTTTGATGAGGACTTGGTCAAGAGGTTGGATTTTTGGAGGTCATGTTTGGTGGTAGCAGTGTCAGTGTTCCGTTTGTGAGATGATTCACTTGTGGGTGGTGGACACAGTTGTTTACTCTCAGTACAACAGACTGCTTCTTCATTTCTCAGTCAAAAGTTTTCTTTTGGTAGAAAGTTTTCTACCCTTACACTTGTCACCCTTCATGATAAGGCTCCTGGCATGAGGGAAGGCTCCTAGAAAAAGAGTCCACATGCATCAGCGTTAAAGATGTCATCTTTGAAGCCTCTGGTGAAGTCTGAGAACTTTTTGACAAATGCCTGCAGCTTCTACTGGACTTCACAGGATTCACCACACAAGACTTTCTGGAGATCCTGAGCTGCAGTTTAAATTTCTCAAGCCAACTACTTGATGCTTGGAAATCTGCCACCCCAAATTCCTGTGCCAGTTTTTTTAGCAACTTCTTGGGTCATTAGTGTGGAGGTTCAGGCATTAACTGCCCCCATTCGTTTGAACCAGTTTAACATGGCTTCACTGACTTCATCGAGGGAAGTTTCCCTCCTTTTCCGCTGTAGGTCTCAGCTTTCCTTACTGTATCTCTCCGAGTACTCATGTTTACATTTTGAGTGTTGCTAACTGTGATCTTGCTAACACCAAAACATTCTGCCATCTTTCCCTACCAGCTGCTTTCCAGAAAACATAGAAGATAAACCTTTTTTTTCAAAGTCATCTCTTTGAGTTATTTTCTTTGGGCCATCATGTCTCAATTAACTGTTAAATTTTTCAGTAATTATAGGATGTACCTACAATTCAGAATCCTTCACATTGAAAAAATTTTCCACAATGTGTGATAAACAATAGGATGTTAGGCCTCATCCAACACATGATGATATTAAAACATGAAGGAGAGCTTGTACTAAAGAAAAAATAACACAACTAAGGGGCACAGCCTACACCTTCTACACCTGGGTATAGAGTGGACTCAACTGGTCAAGTTATAGAAGGTACATTAATATTGTATGTACAGTCCAAGTAGTCAAGATACAACAGAGGTTACAGAGGTGAACAGTGAATAGAGGTAGTCTACCATTGAGTACATGTGGTACACGTTTGGTCTGTGAAAATTAGGTTAACTTACGGAGGTGTCAGTGTAGGGAGGTGGTCAACTATGGAGGTTCCACTGTATCTAACTGAAGTTTCTTGAATGCGGCCTTATTTGATTATAGCTAAATTAATGTGGCCTTCCAACAAGAAAAGGTTCCCCACCCTTGGTGAGGCTAATGTGTGTTTATGTCTCAGTTTTTAACTAAAGAATCTAAGAAGTAAAAAAAAAAAAAAAAGAAAGAAAATGATAAAAAAATTTTAAAGTATAAAATGTTTATAGAATAAGGATATAAAGAAAGAATTTTGTACAGTTCTACAATGTGCTTGTGTTTTAGGCCAAGTATTCTTACAAAAGAATCAAAAAAATTTTTAAAATTAAAAAGTTATGAGGAAAACTTACTGTAAGCTAAGGTTTATTTGTTATTGAAGAAAGAAAAAGAATTTTTGTAAATATAGTACAGCCTAAGTTCAGTGTTTATGAATCTGCAGTAGTGTACACAGAGACTCAGCCAGAGCTGCTTCCGGCCCCGCGAGCTCCGTTCATGATGAGTTCCCTGTGTAGGTGTACCACCATTTATCTCTTATACCCTATTTTTCCTGGGCCTTTCCTCTGTTAAGATACACAAGTGCTTATCATTGTGACTCAGTACAGTCACGTGCTGCCAGGTTTGTATCCTGGGAGCAATAGGCTAGACCATGTAGCCTAGGAATGTAGCAGGCTACCCCATCTGAGTTTGTGTACGTGCTCTCTGTGACATTTCCATGATGAAACTGTCCAGTGACTCATCTCCCAGAATGTGTCCCCATCATGGCACGTGACTGTGGTTGTATCAACTTAAACTCCCATCCCCCAGCAGTGTGTGAGAGCTCATCTGGCTTCATAGAGCCATCAAACATCAAATTGGCCAGTCGCCTGTCTTCCCCTATGGCTTTAATGTACCCTTCTCTGATTAATAATGAAGGTAAGTACCTTTTCATTTGTTCCTAGGTCACACGTGGTTGTTTCTGTGAAATGCCTGTTTATGACATTTATTCATTTTTCTTTTGGGTTATCTTCTTATTAATTCACAGGAGTTACTTATAAACAACCCTGTGTTGGTTATATATTTTTAATATATCTTCCCCCACTTTAAGGCTTGTATTTTTACTCTTTATGGTGTCAACAGCTAACTCACAATTAATTTAATCTGTTTGTCTAGTTAAGGTTGTCTTGGGTTTTTGTCCTTTTGGTCTTCCAATCATTTTATAATCAACTTGTCAAGCTCCATGAAAAGCCCCACTAGATTTGATAGATAGAAAATGCATTTGATCAATTGGGGAAGAATTGAATTTTTTTTTATTTGATATTGAATCTAATACCATAACACAGTATAGGTCTTGATTTATTTAGGTATTCTTTAATGACTTTCAGTAAAGGTTTATCACTTTCTCCATAAATAGCTTGCATAATTTTTGTTTGATATGATTCCAAGGTGCTTTCCATTTTTCGTTGCCATTATAAATATTGTTTTCTTAGTGATTATTGCTGGTATGTAGAAATACACTAATTTTTGGTATAGTTCCATAAACTCTCTCATTTATTCAAATAATTTACCTGTACGTTCTTTGAGATTTCCACATAGAAAGATTTGATCTTCTGCTTTTTTTCTTCTTCTCCAATAGAAGAAGAAATTTTTTATTTCTTTTTCTTATCTTACTACACTGGCTAAGCTTTGTGGTAAAAAAATACCAAGAAGTCATGATGACCCCTTCATTCTAGTCTCAGAGGGAACGTGTTCAATATAAGTGCATGATCTTTGCAGACATATCAGACTAAGAAAGTTCCTCTTGATTGCTGGCTTGCTGAGCAGTTGATCATAAACGGATTCTTTTATTTTCCCCAGGAAATGTATTTCTTTCCTAAAATCTTTTCTTGTAGAAGGCTACCTTCCTAATGCTTTCGAATAAGCTACATTTTAATCAAATTATTTAATCCTAGGCATTCTCTCCTCAAATCTTTGTATACTTGACTCCAATATTTATCTTAAATAAAGAAAATAAGGCCAGGCATGGTGGTTCACACCTCTAATCTCAGCACTCTGGAAGGCCATGGTGGGAGGATCACTTGAGGCAAGAAAGAGACCTCATCTCTATTTAAAAAAAAAAAAAAAAAAAAAAGGAAGAAAAGAAAAAGAAGCCAAGGGTGGCACACACTTGCATTCCCAGCTACTTGGGAGGCTGAGGCAGGAGGGCAGCTTGAGCCCAGGAGTTTGTAGTTTCTGTGAGCTATGATGACACCGTGGCACTCGAGTCTAGACAACAGAGCAAGACCCTGTCTGAAGGAAAATAATAATAATAATGAAGAAAACTACAAATATTTAGAACATGGGCCAAGCACAATGATCCACACCTATAATCCTGACACTCTGGGAGGCCAAGACAGATGGATCACCTGAGCTCAGGGGTTTGAGACCAGCCTGAGCAAGACTGAGACCCCGTCTCTACTAAAAATAGAAAAACTAGCCAGGTGTTGTGGCAGGCACCTGTGGTCCCAGCTACTTGAGAGGCTGAGTGAGGCAAGAGGATCATTCTGGCCCAAGAGTTTGAGGTTGCTGTGAGCTATGATGCCACTACACTCTACCAGGGCACTAGAGTGAGACTCTATCTCAAAATAAACAAACAAACATCTAGAAAATAAATTCAGTTGCTCCGTAGTGTAGTCATAGCAGTTTGTTGTTCATGTCAAGCTTGCCCAGGATATCTGAGTCAGAGGGAAATCAGTTGCTTGTTAAAGATAATTTTTACTTGGTGAGGAGTGATACACTAAAAATCTTCCCCTGGGGGAAAAATGTTTTCACATTTGACCAAACTCAAAGCCCTGCCTGGTCTGTTTCTCCTTTGAAACAGATAGAGTAAGTTGAGACCACTGGGGAGCAGAGGAGCTGTTAACTGATGATAGTAACAATTTTAAAGTGAATTTGATAAGAGTGATTATTTGGGACGGCAACACCAGACGACAGTGGGTATTAGGCAGCTGCAGACTGACGTCTGTCAGAGTTGGGGTGGAAGATGGCACTGCGTGTCCTCTGTACGTGTGGTCCCGAGCACACTGCACGCCTCTTCAGTCACTCCCACAGGGGTGTCAGTGTGTACACGCAGCTGCGGCCACAAAACACTGCCTGGTCCCAGTGCTAATCCTTGGCCCATCAATATCCCCTGTCTGTTGTCAGGCCGTCAGGCAGCTCTTCCCAAGCAGGGTGAATAGCTTAGCTGATTTTGGCTGTGATGTGATTACCGATTGTGCTCCTGACCTTGGCAGCACTAGCAGGGATCTCTTGTTCAAACCTGGGCACGATTCCTTTTTGCACTTCAGCCCATCACGCTGGGCACCTTCCTCCACACGAGGCATGGCCTGCAGGGTCAGCCCCTCTGAGCAGCAGAGAAGCCCTCTGGACCCTGCCTCGCCACAGCCCCCAATCTACTGTCGGTCCATTAGGGGCCAGAGCAGCGCAGACATGGACTATGCCAACAGGGTGGTGACGGCCACACGTGTCAGATGTTGCTATGGCAATCAAGGGCCCACAAGCAGACTCTGGCTGCTTGTGAGCACTCACTTAGAGCCCTATGCAGACACGAGGTGGCAGCCGAGCAGCCAGACACAGTGACACCCAGGTGGACAGCTGTTACAGGACCACAGTACAGCTAAGGGCCTGCAGCCCAGGCTGGCTTGGCTTCCACCTATATTGTATTCGTTGTTTTTCACCTTAGAGTGCCAGTAGAAACTGTGACGCTGAGGAAGCAGAGAACCGATTCACCACTGGTAACTACGTGTGTGGGGGGAGAGAGATGAATTGATCAATCGATTGATTTACCACTTTGGAAAAAGAATACAGCCATTTTATACTATCTGTTTCTTTTTGAAACAACCAGCAGTTAAAGTCACACAAATATGTTACTAAAACTTTCCTTTCCCCAGTCTCCCCTTAAGAGCATTTTTGTCTCACCATGCGCAATCACACAGGCCTGCCGAGTGCTCCCGCCCTGCTCACCCTGCTCCTCCCTTCAGGACACTGGTGGTGACCAGAGGAACTTGGACAAGGACACTGGAGACATCAGGAAAGAGAGCTGAGGGCAGGGAGGAGAAGGAAGGCTAAGCCGCTCGCTGCGACGCTGCCTGCCAGGCAGTCTGAGGAGGCCTGTCCTGGGTCTCCTCTGCTTTCTTAACCCCAGATATCATCTTCTTTTACTCCCACTGCAAAGGAAAAGTCTTACCTACAGAATCTCCCCCCGGCTCCTCTGCCTTAATTCAGTCTGTATGGCACTTGTCTCACCATAGCTTCTTTATGTGAGCCTTCGGATACTTATCAACCTGAATAAATCACCTCTTTTCATGGCCTAATATGCTCAGCTCCCAAAGATGGCCCTGAGACACCCTGCCTCCTCCTCCACGCCTTCCTGCATGCTCCAGCAGCCAGTCCTTAGCGGGGGAAGTGCTGTGGTGCGCGGTGACACAGGCCCCGAAAGGCCACCACTGCCTCTTTCAACCTTGATGATCCAGCAGCTGCCAACCCAGATGATCCCTTGATCCATTTATTCCAATCCAATTGGAATCATTTCACCATGACTTGAAAATGTTTTCCTGGCCCTGTATAGTCAGCCCTCTCGCTGCATCCAGTAGCGAACTGCACACCAAATGCCAGGGGCCTGTTTTCCCAGACTTATCAGAATCTCCTTGAACTATGACCGCCCACTCCAGCCTCTCAATCTTTTTGTACATACCTAGTAGGTGTTAGATGATAGCTCCTTAACATACTCTGTCTCTCACAAGCTTCCCTGCCAGCCAAATGCCAAGTCACCAGCCGGCCCTTCTATAGACCCTTTAAAGGATTCCTGTTTATTTTACTTAGGATAATACCAGGTCTGTTTTATAGCCTTGTAAAGAATTCTTTCTCAAATGATTTGCTTAATTCAAAGTCCATTCTCTTCATTTTGCTACCCAGTTATTTAATGATGGTCTATTTCTCCATCCCGTAAGGGGGAGTTTAGATCCAGTTTGCTCACAGATGTGGTCTGGGATTCCTCACTGATCCTTCTTCCACGTTGTTGCTCCAACAAGCAGATCTTTACCCAGCAGTGTTTATCCTGCAGTTACACACTCTATGAGACTGAACCTTACTTGTCCCAGAGCCAATCATCCTCCAATCTGGAAATACAAGGCAAGGTCCAAAGTCCATTCAACACAACCTGTGCCCACTTTTTTTTCTCTTTATTAAATCATAACTGTGTACATTAATGCATTTATGGGGTATAATGTGCTGATTTGATGAACATGTGGAATTCTTACATCAAACTAATTAACACATTCATCACCTTGCTTACTTATTTGTTGTGGCAAGACATTTATACTCTTTTCTTAATAATTCTGAAATGTACCATTCACATTGGGTGAGGTCCCATCAAATACCCTCCCTCCTTCCAATCTCCCTCCTCCCCCTCTTCTTCCTCCTCTTCCCACCTTCTTTCTGGACTATAGTTATGTTTTATCATTTGTATGAATATGTAGGTAATTATATATTGGTTTCATAATAGTATTGAGTACATTGGATACTTTTTCTTCCATTCTTAAAATATTTGACTAAGAAGAATATGTTCCAGCTCCATCCAGGTAAACATAAAAGATGTAAAGTCTCCATCTTTTTATGGCTGCAAAGTATTCCATGGTGTACATATACCACAAAGTCTTAATCCATTCATGAGCCAATGGGCACTTGGGCTGCTCCCATAGCTTGGCAATTATAAATTGAGCTACAACAAACATTCTGATGCAAATGTCTTTGTTGTAAAATGATTTTTTATCACGTGAGTACATAGCTAGTAGAGAAATTGCAGGATCAAATGGTAGGTCTACTTTTAGTTCCTTGGGTGTTCTCCAAACTTTTTTCCAAAAAGGCCATATTAGCTTGCCTTCCCACCAGCATTGTAGAAGTGTTCCCTTCACTCTGCATCCACACCATCTCTCGTTTTGAGATTTTGTGATGTGGGCTAATTTTACTGGAGTTATGTGATATCTCAATGTGGATTTGATTTGCATTTCTCTGATGATTAAAGATGATGAGCATTTTTTCATGTGTTTGTAGGCCATGCGTCTTCTTCAGAGAAGCTTCTGTTCAAGTCTCTTGCCCACATAGAAATGGGGTTATTTGTTCTTTTCTTATTCGTTAGTTTGAGTTCTCCATGAATTGTAGTTATCAGACTTTTGTTGGAAACATAACCTACAAAAATCTTCTCCCGTTCTGAAGGTTGTCTGTTTGCTTTACTTACTGTGCTCTTGACTGTGC